>CAUYRH010023165.1:0-11566 GCA_963574655.1 Perodicticus potto
GCTCCCTCACCTCCTAGGCACCATGACCACCTGCAGCCGCCAGTTCACCTCCTCCAGCTCCATGAAGGGCTCCTGTGGCATCGGCGGTGGCTCCAGCCGCATTTCCTCCGTCCTGGCTGGAGGGTCCTGCCGGGCCCCCAGTGCCTACGGGGGCCTGTCTGTCTCCACCTCCCGCTTCTCCTCTGGGGGAGCCTGCGGGCTGGGGGGCAGCTATGGCGGTGGCTTCAGCAGTGGCAGCAGCTTTGGGGGGGCCCTAGGTAGCAGCTTTGGTGGAGGATTTGGTGGTGGCCTTGGTGCTGGCTTCGGTGGTGGCTTCGGTGGTGGCTTTGGTGGTGGCTTTGGCGGTGGTGACGGGCTCCTGGCGGGCAATGAGAAGGTGACCATGCAGAACCTCAACGATCGCCTGGCCTCCTACCTGGACAAGGTGCGTGCCTTGGAGGAGGCCAACTCCGACCTGGAGGTGAAGATCCGTGACTGGTACCAGAGGCAGCGGCCCGCTGAAACCAAAGACTACAGCCCCTACTTCAAGACCATCGAGGACCTGAGGAACAAGGTGGGTGACTGGCCAGCAGGAGGCGCCATTCCAGCTCCCTGACTCTGGGAACACGAGGTGCCTCAGGCCACTGGCACCTTTAGATTTCTGCGCAGGACAGACTCCGCCCTAGTCTCTTCTTCTGGGGCCTTGGATGCCCCCAACAGAGCTGGTCTCTGAGCAGATGGGGTCCCTACCCTACCTTCTCAACCCCTTCTGGCCTCTAGTTCTCAGACCACTCTAGACCAGGGGTTCCTAGTCTTACATTTTACAGAGGAGGAAGTGGAAGCTTTGAGAGTTGCTGCTGAACGTCACATACCAAATAAATGGCAGAGCCAGGGCAACCGCCCTTGAGCCCCACCTTCCAGCACACGAGGCAGCTACCTGTTCTCTGGCACAGGGGAGGAGCGAGGCTGTAACGGGACCAGGCTAGACACCCAAACTGCTCATTAGCTCCTGAGTCTAGGCTGTGGCTGCCACCCATGAGCCTTGGGGCTGGCTGGCCCCTCCCTACAGCCAGGCGGGCATGAAAAACCCACAGAGACGATCAAAGTGGCCCCTGTGCCTCTGACACAGAAGGAGCATGCTGAGCTTGTGCTCTCTGAATTGTTCCTTCTCTCAGCCCCCATGTCACCTGCCCGGTTCTGACGCCTTGCATGGATTAGGGAAACTCCATGATGAGGGAAGGAACCCCAGCCAGGCTCAGGGTTCAGCCTGCCTTCTTATTCCTCCCGTGTATTCTCCTGGACCAGCTGGATCTCACCTCTTGGGAGAATCCGCCTGAGATCCCATGTCTCATAGGCTTGAAAAGGAATGTGTGTGTCTGCAAAAGACCGACAGGGCTGGCTGATGCAGAGGGAGGATCGTCCCCATCAGGAAGGGGAGCCAGGAGCCTTAGGACACTCCTCTCATCTGTAGGTGGGAACCTGAAAGCTCCATACCCATGTTAGGTTTTGCAGCAAGTCCATAGGCAGAACTGGGACCAGAACTCTGGGGTTTTGATTCTAAGGCCAGAGCTGCTTCTAGCACTTTTGCTGACCATGAATTAGCAAAGACCTAGGTCAAACCTGGACTGCCTGGGCTTCTTCTACCCTGCTGTGGCCAAGGTTCATGGGGAAGTCGAGGGCATTCAGAGAACAGCAGAAAAGCAGAAGCTGGATGCAGGTAGCAGTGAAGTCTGCCTCATGGTGTCCATTTGACAAATGATTTGTGTCTTTTCCATCCCATAGATCCTCGTGGCCACTGTGGACAATGCCAATGTCCTCCTGCAGATTGACAATGCCCGTCTGGCTGCTGATGACTTCCGCACCAAGTGAGTTTGCAGTGGTGGCTCAGAACATCTAGGCTGCCCAGAGTGGGGAACTTTTGGAGCAGTATTTCTCAAATAGAGCTGGCCAGTGCCAGGAGAGCCTCATGAAACCCCCCTGGGGTGCTTGTGAAAAGAGAAGGCACTTGGGCCCTGACCTTGGAGTTTTGATTCAGTTATTTGTAGCAGGTTACCTGGGTGATTCTAATCCACAGCCAGGTTTGGGAAACACTGCTTTACGGAGAAAAGCTTCCCGCTTGCCCACCTGCCCTTGTAGGGCAGGAGGTAGTCATATTTGGAGTTCTTATGAATTATTGGTTGGCTGAAGCTAGAAGTGTACCCTCTCCTGAAATCTGCAGCCTGGTGAATTGCCTTATTTCCATGCCTGCAGGAATATTCAGATCTGAGCAATCAATGGGCACTGGGTCCATTTCCAAGATTGGCTCCCTAAACCACCCACAGGGTGCCAGCTTTGGGAGAAGCTGCAGGGGGAAAGAACAAAGCCTTCAGTGTGGCCAGGATGGATGTCTAATTCTTTTTTTCCTGGGTCATTCCAGGTATGAGACAGAGCTGAATCTGCGCCTGAGCGTGGAGGCTGACATCAATGGCCTGCGTCGGGTGCTGGACGAGCTGACCCTGGCCAGAGCCGACCTGGAGATGCAGATTGAAGGCCTGAAGGAGGAACTGGCCTACCTGAAGAGGAACCATGAGGAGGAAATCAGTGTCCTGAGGGGCCAGGTGGGTGGCCAGGTCAATGTGCAGGTGGATTCTGTTCCGGGCATCGATCTTGCCAAGATCCTGAGTGACATGCGAAGCCAATATGAGGTCATGGCTGAGAAGAACCGGAAGGATGTGGAAACCTTGTTCACCACCCAGATGGACACACTGACCCAGGAGGTCACCAGCCACAAGGAGCAGCTCCAGATTAGCAAGACTGAGATCACTGACCTGCGGCGTACCCTGCAGGGGCTTGAGATTGAGCTGCAGTCGCAGCTCAGCATGAAAGCTGCCCTGGAAGGCACACTGGCAGAAACGGAGGCCCGCTATGGAGCCCGGCTGGCGCAGATCCAGGCGCTGATCAGCAGTCTTGAAGCCCAGCTGGGTGATGTGCGTGCTGACAGCGAGCGGCAGAACCAGGACTACCAGCGGCTCATGAACATCAAGTCACGGCTGGAGCAGGAGATCGCCACCTACTGCAGCCTGCTTGAGGGCCAGGAGGCACACTACAACAACCTGCCCACGTCCGTGTAAGCAGGCTCCTGCAGAGGGATTTTCCTGGGTTGGGATCAGGGGAAGGGAGGGACGCTTGCCCCTTGCTCTTCTCCTGACCTGCCAATAAAATTTATGGCCCAGGCAAAAAAAAAAAGAAAAGAAAATGGAATAAAAAGAATTAAAAAGTGATTAAAAAGAGAACGGGATCTCAGCTTTCTCTAGACAAGCCATTAGTTTAAAAATCAAGAAATGCACATCTCTAATATAAAGATGCTGCTCTAACTCTATAACGTATTTCTTGGACTACCAGGGACTGAGCCACATGCCCCTCGACTAAACGCCTCCTCAGTCTTCACAGGTGCAGCACAGTGACAGAGATGGCTTCTCAAACCAGCCCGCTTGTGAAGTGAAGGCTGGGCTACTGACAGCCCTTTCAGTCACGTTGGAGAAGTACAGTTTGGGGTAGACGCTCCTGTGACTTGACATCTCCCTGTCTGGTCCTGCTTCTCCAGCCCATGAGACAGGGGACTTGTCCTGTAACCACATTGCTACTAATGACAGAACACCTTCAGGGTCTTTACGTCCCCTTAGCTGGCCCAAGGGACCCAAGGACATCCTGGGAAGAGCTGGTGTGTTTATTTACTTCAGCTCTTTGGGTTGCAGGAAACAAAGACTCACCTCAGCATTCTCTAATAATGGATTATTTTGTGAATACACACAACCAAAAGGACAACAGGAATCTGGCTGCAACCCATACAAATCTGTACACTGAGCCTCTAGAGACAGGCGATCCCATGGTCCTTTCTGAAACCCAAGCTCCCACTCTGGGGCTCAGCTATGAATGTATTCTGGCCAGTGCTCAAGTTTCTGTTCCTCTTTGTGTATGTATCTTCTGAAAAAATACAAATGAAAAACAAAAAACCCCAACAACAACAAAAAGAAAACACCCGGTGGGTGGAGCAAGATGGCGGCCGAGTAACAGCTTCCTTGCAGGCTGGGCACGAAATGTCATCAAGCCACATGCAATAAAGATGGTTCCAGTTCATGAACCCCTGATCACTCTCCCTCCAGAGAAACCCTAACTGCCCCCTTCTATCATCGCCCGATTCAGCAGGAAGCAGTTAGATTGAGTCTTCGCCCTTTTTCCCTAACAGCAGTTAGAGTTTCTACTCGGAGAGGGAGAATTGATGCAGGACATTTGGTGCCCTAGCCAGCTCAGCGGAGCTGGCGGACCTGCCGCCTCCACCTTGGTGGTGTTGGTGCTCAAGAGCCAGCTGAAGAGCCAGCGGGCTGGATGACAGGCAAGGAGGTGGACCTCCAACCCCCACCAGAGGCTTCAATAGCCAAAAAGGCTGGACAACTGCTGAGGAGACACCTGTGCCTTGGTGTCTCCTTCACTTTACACTTAGGACTAAATGTGGAACCCCCATTTCCTCTGCCTAAGTCAATTTCTTGTGAATTTCCTAGGCCTCAATTCCATGAATGGACTGTATCCATTCATTGATACATTCATTCACCTTGCTCCCTGAGGAAGGGACTGTATTCATTCGTTTCCTGGCCAAGGAACCCATACACCTATATATACCCCAAGACTAAAGGCCTAAAGGAGGAGACGGGGAAAGACCGGGAGAGAAACGGAGAGAGCTTCTCTCTCCCCACTTGAATTCTCTCCCTCTACCAGGAGCTTCAGTGTTTTCTGTATTCTTTTCTGTAAATAAATTCTGTCTTACCACTGGGGGGGCGGGGAATAATGTAATGAAGAATAATAAAATACATGTATTTAAAAAAAAAAAAGGAAAGAAAACACCCACAACTTGATACCATTTGCTAGTTCAAGGTCTCAAGAGAGTATCTGACTGGGTTAATTACCATTGTTCCTTAGGGGCAGACCTCCAGTCACTGCATCAGTCACCAGTCAAGCAATGAACCGGCTGCCTTTAGATCGTGGACCAATCCCCTTGACCAGTCAGCATGGGCAGTGAAACACCAGTCCATTCATTTGCTCATTTAGGAAACAATTTTCCTGGGTGCCTATTCTGACACCCTGTGTCTGCCCAGACAGGTCACGTGGCCCAGAGCATGGCCATCTCAGCTCAAGGAATAGCTTGGTTTCCTTGTCTTAGCAGAAGCCACAGCCAAGAACTTTTTCTTAAAGGCTGGGCATGAGTTATTTGTGTAGTGCTCTTAGAAAACAAGTCCAGGATAAAACAAGTCCACTGAATTTGGTCTGAGCTCCTAGGGAGGTCTACTTTTATATCAAAAGCTGTCACTTTCCAGTGTGGACCTTTGAGGTCTTTGAGACTAGTATAATATCGATGTGTCCCCCAGACCCTCCCAAATCCAAATCTGCATGTCAGTGGCTGGATATGCCCAAACACGTGGATATTACTAAGGAAGGTCTCACAATGGGATCATGCAAAAGTCTCTGAGTGGGAGTTAAAATGTTTCAGACTTTCACTTCCCATTTTTTTCCTAATCCTTACACTAGTATGAAATAAGCTATTTAATCATTCATAAAAACTATCAGTCAAACCAATGTTTGGGAATCACATAAATTAAAAAAAAAAATTGGTTAACTTCTTCTGTTGGTGGCTTTGGTATTTTTAGAGATAGCCTGGGATGCTCAGAGTTTATTTTATCAGACATTCCTACCCTTGAAATTCTGTCCCAATAGGACTTTTGATGACTCCTTGACAGTGTTTCTTCTGCCTGTCTTGACTCTTCAGTTGTTTTGCCCTCCTGAGAAATTCCTACCAGATGGAATGTTGCAACTCTCTAAGATAAATTGATTTTTATTTAACAACACTCACTTTGAAGCTGGTAGAGATGTCAAATTGTTTACTGTGCCTGCTTGCCCCCAAACACAGCAGAACTTCTCTCTTCCTTACAATTGTCCCTTGTTGCTTAAATGATTGTAAAAAGAAGGCACAAGCAGACTTAACCACCATATTTAGAGCTTCTTTCTAAAACCTGAAGAGCATCTGAGATCACACATAAATAGACACCATGCTAAGTGCGTTATAGAGAGTAACTTACTTAATTTTTTACAACTCTGCAAGGCAGATTTTGTTATTATCCCCATTTTATGGATGAGGAAACTGACGCACTGATTCTTCCATTCCTCTGCTTGTTAAAGAAGTTCTGGCGCCATTTCCGTATGCTGGAGGTGGCAGGTTCAAACCCAGCTCCCGGCCAGAAACTGCAAAAAAAAAAAAAAAACAGTTCTGATGCTAAATCACATCAGATTAATACTTGGTCGTGAGCAGTTTAGTTTTCTCCAGAAGTGACACCACTGAGCAGAAAAAGCCTGTTGGGGATTCCTCTCAGGGATGACTCATATTGGGGAGTGAGGTCACATTCAGTGGTGTGCCAATGTGGACATGGAGAACAAGCCCTTGGCACCCTACGCCCCCGGCCCCAGAAACACCAACCTACTACATCCTGTTACATCCTCAGTTTCTCTCTCTCTCCCAGCTCTTCCCCTTAATTATGCTCAAGTCTCCAATTATGCTTTCTTTTTCTTCTTGCTCATCCCTAAGTTGCCACTGTATTTTGGTCAGGATGGGCGAGGCTTTGCTGTGAGACACAGTAAAACCATCTTTGTGGCTTACAGAAACAGAAGTCACTTCTCATTCCAGCTGCGCGTCCATCAGGTCACCTGGAGATCTTCTCATCACAATTTCTCAGGGCCCGAGACCAATGGAAACTCTATCTTGACGAAAGCTTTGGTGATCACTGTGTCAGGGAGAAGGGGATGTGGGAATGGTCAGCCCTTCCTTTTGGGAAGTTCTTTCTTGGTTCTCCTACCTGGGTTCTCTTGATTTTTCTCAGGATTCTCTGACCCCTCACTCCCATTTTCTGACTCATCTTCCTGCTTTATCTTTTTCCCATGTAGCTATTCCTGAAGGCCCCTCCTTTGGTCCTGGTCTCTTCTAACAAATATTCTCTCTTTTGGCAATTTTTCCCAACTTTTGGTTTCCAGTACCATTTCAGTGTGAATGATTTCCAGATCTTTGTTTTTAGCCCCATTTCTCCGAGCCCCAATTCCATTGTTAGCAGCCATCAACCTTCACATTCACCTAAAAAGGAAATTTCCATCTCCACCAAGTTCACATGTCTTCCTGAATCCCCTATTTCTGATGACTCCCCTCCTCTATTCACATCAAAACTCTCAAATTATTTTAGCAAGTCTTAACCCCTCCGCCCCCCTTACTGCCCAAGTTCATGACCTTCTCACTTGTCTCCTGGAAGACAAGAGCTTCCCAATAGCGCTTGGATCACACTCTGAGCAGCCCTCCTGGGCTCCAGCGGCACATTGTACGACTCTAGGGAGTGCTGTTCACAATGTGTGACTCCAAGGAGCGCTGTTCACATTGTACGACTCTAGGGAGCGCTGTTCACATTGTACGACTCTAGGGAGCGCTGTTCACAATGTGCGACTCCAGGGAGCGCCGTTCACATTGTACGACGGAGCGCTATTCACATTATACGACTCTAGGGAGCGCTGTTCACATTGTACGACTCTAGGGAGCGCTGTTCACAGTGTGTTCCAGGTGAATGGTGTCCCTGCAGTTGTGTGGTGAGCAGCCCTACAGGCCCGTCCAGCTGACCTTAATACCCTGTGCCTGCTGCAATTTTCCTACAGCTCAACTAGCACCTTGACACGCTTCTGCTCAAAAATCCTCCTTGGCTTCCCATTCTAACCTGCATGAAGGCCACATACTTTGGCTCTATCCACTCACAGGTCACGATGGAAGTTGCTCTTCCTCTTCTGGATTGCCACATCTCTCCTACACCAACTACTACTTTCTCGTCTGTATTTTAATGATTTAAGAACACTGTTACCAGGCCAGGCACAGTGGCTCACACCTGTAGACTTTGCACGCTGGGAGGCTGAGGCAGGTGGATTGGTTTAGCTGAGGAATTTGAGACCAGCCTGATCAAAAGCGAGACCCCATCTCTAAAAAATACACGGGCACTGTGGTGGGTGCCTGTAGTCCCAGCTACTCCGGAGGCGGAGGCAAAAGGATCATTTGGGCCCAAGAGTTTGAGGTTGCTGTGAGCTATGATGATGCCTGGGCACTCTGCGGAGGCCAACAAAGTGAGACTCTGTCTCAGAAAAAAAGAACCCTGTTACCCGTTTGATGAGTGAGAAGTTACTTCCTACTTGAGGGGTTAAATTCACAAACTTTAATTTGTTGCAAATGATGGAAAAGTCCAAGTCAAAATGGCTTACCTTTAAAAAGAGAATGTATCGGCTCATATGAGTGAGACTTACAGAAAGGACATCGTACTGCCTCTGCCAGGGCTGGACATGGGCTTAGCTGAGGTCATCCTCGGGACTCCCTCCTCCCTTCCCATTTGAGGAAGTGGAAACCACAGCTGGCCTGTACGGTGGAGCTGGAGTCAAGAAGGACGCAGGCAACAGCAGACAGAGATGCTGTCCACAACAGAGAGGAAGGAAAACACTGTTCCTGTCTTCTAACGGCCCCCTGGGGACTTCTCCACAGGCCAACCCTGGAGTCTGGGCGTTGCACCCTGCAGGGCTCAAGCAGGGGAAGGGAATTGGGTGGGTCTGAGAGCAAACAGGGAAACCACCTGCAAAAGTAACTTGCTCAAAGTTCCACCATAGTAAGTGATGGATCCTGGCATTGAACCCATAGCTGTTGCTCTGAATCCTGCCACCCTATGCTACAAAAAGCACAAAAGAGCATTCCAGCTGAGCAAAGACTAGGTGGAAAATTCTGAAATGTACATGTAAATAGAGTCCCCCTGGGTGGCTGTGTAAGGTGCTTGCATAAGAACAGTGGAGAACAGTAAGAGTCCAGGCCACACAAAGGCTGAAGGGCTGGGCTGGAGTTTGGTCTTTGTTCAGGAGGCAAAAGGGAAGTTATCAAAGGAAAAGAAAAAGGCAAGATAGTTTGTATGTTTAGAGTTACACAAATGCCAGAAACAGGAAGGAAATATTTGGACTGACTTCAAATAAAATCAAGATACAAAGTGAAATAATTCTAAAGAGTAAAAATTACAAATATGAAAATAATTACAAGAATAAAAATTACCAAGTTGACTTGTTGCCAGAGTTTTCCATGGTTGCCATCTTTGATATGGATAACAGAAATTAGGAATAAACATTTCTTTATTCACTCAAGTGGAAACCTACTCTGAGCTGGGCACTGTGCTGGGGTTTTAGAATGTGTTGTCATAAATCATTTGTTGGGCTTTTTTACTGTTGCCCTTGACTTTTGAAGTTGCAGGAAGAGTACCCTGTGTTTCAAACCTTTCGTTTGAAAGGCGATCTATGGTGTCCAGAAAGTGCATAAAATGACTGTTGACTTTGTACTCCCTTTACAGTTTTAAATCTCAAGATCAGAGGCTCTGGCCAGCTTTATTTGGCGTTCAGTGGCTGACCTCACTTGCAAATGATATTGATGGAATGTATACAAAAAAAGAAGTCCCAGTGAAGGAGAAAAATGGCTCTGGGTGAGAGCAGAAAACTGGGATAGTTTTACATTTTCCCTCAGTGAAACAGACTAGTTATTAAGCCACTGGAGACTGGTATTCTTTTAATCACCATTTGAAGACGTTGCCATTTAATAATAAGTGTCACTGACATCTTCAACAGTACAGATGTACTAACCTAAGGCCATACATTTGGCATGTCACAAAGGGACCCGTTATGTTATATGTGTAAGTTAGGTATCTGCAAAAGGCTAATGTTACAATTTTTTTTGTTTTTTTGAGACAGAGGATCACTTTGCTGCCCTGGGTAGAGTGCTAGGGCTTCATATCTCACAGCAACCTAAAACTCTTAGGCTCAAATGATCCTCTTGCCTCAGCTTCTCAAGTAACTGGGACTACAGGTGCCCGCCTCAGCATCTGCCTAGTTTTAGAGACGGGGTCTTGCTTTTCTTGCTCAGGTTGGTCTTGAACTTGTAAGCTTGGTGATCCACCTACCTTGTCCTCCCAGAGTGCTAGGATTACTGGCTGAGCCACTGTGCCTGGCCCTAATGTTACAATTTTGAATCCATGAATCCCTAGGTGGCCAAAAATTTAGTCCAACCTCCCATACCCCCAGCCTAACACTTATAATTCATGCATTCATTCATCTAGTCATTAAACATTTATTAAGCATTTGCTTAATAAACAAAAATTTCAATAATGATTTTACTAATGACCTATATGGGCTCAGCTTTGCAATGGTGAACCAAATAGATATAGGTCAACCCCTTGTGGAGCTTACACTCTAATGGAAGTAGCATCTGTACCCATGGTGTGGCACAGATCATGCCTTCAAAAAAGCTCACTCTGTAGCAGAGAAGACAGATTTGTAGTGAGGGTAACTGCAACACAATATGATGAGTGCGTGAAAGTGTGCATTCGGAATGAGTGGTGGTCTCTCGGAGTGAGCAGGGAAGGCTTTGCCAAGAAGCTCATGCAGTCGCTGGACCTTGAAAGAAAAATAGGAGCTACTACATATTTGAAGAAATATATTTTAAATGGAAAGAGTAGGTAGAATGCTGAGATGTGGAAAGGCGAGACATCATTCGCAGTTCGGAAGGTGGAGTTCTGAGCTCTGAGGGTTTGGAAGCAGGTGGGCAAATCCTGGTCATGTGGTACCTTGAGAGTCACATAATGGAGTTTGTGTTTTATGGGGAGGCATCTGGAGGCAGTTGACTATTGTCAAAAAGAGGGATGACATGATTGGATTTGCCCTTTTTGGAAACATCCTAACAGCAATGTGACTCTAGGAGCTATTCAAGGACAAGATCGGTGTAGTTTGGCCAATCTCTCTGTCTCTGTGTATGGGGGAGAAGTCTAAGAGGCTTCCTCACTTGGAGCTGGTTTTAGCATCCTCCATTTCACCTCTAGACTCCAGACTTTTGACACTAAACACGTTACCGGCCCCCGCCAGACCCATCTTCCTTGAACAGATCTTTTGTCGTGTTGCTTCTTTGCTCCAAAATTTTGAGTCAATGCTTTTTATTCCACAAATGAGAATTCTTGGACTTCCTCCCAAAGCCCTTCAGTGGATCTACAGCATGGTCCCAAGGTAAAGTTCCTCTACTCTCCTGGACACTCCTCTTCACTGTCCCACAAGCTTTCTGCTCTCTCCCATCTCAGTGCCCTGCGTCTTCCCGCTAGATGGCGCTCCTTCCTCCAAGGCTAGATTAAGCTTCATAGCCTTCATGCAGCCGGCTCCAACCACTTCATGCTTATTGGATCCCCTGGATCTTCATCTATGTAGCTTAGAGTTAAGTGCACAACACTAGAATATAAGATTCTTAAGGATAGGCTCAGCGCCTGTGGCTCAACAGGCTAGGGCGCCAGCCACGTACACCTGAGCTGGCGGGTTCGAATTCAGCCCCAGCCTGCCAAACAACAATGACGGCTGCAACCAAAAAATGGCCGGGCGTTGTGGCAGGTGCCTGTAGTCCCAGCTACTTGGGAGGCGGAGGCAGGAGACTTGCTTGAGTCCAGGGATTGGAGGTTGCTGTGAGCTGTGATGCCATGGC
>CAUYRH010023166.1:0-22042 GCA_963574655.1 Perodicticus potto
CCTGTAGTCCCAGCTACTTGGGAGGCGGAGGCAGGAGACTCGCTTGAGCCCAGGAATTGGAGGTTGCCGTGAGCTGTGATGTCACAGCATTGTATCCAGGGTGACAGCGTGAGGCTCTGTCTCAAAAGAAATAAACAATAACTTTACAGTGGAGAAACCTGGTAATCCTCTTAATCAAGTGATCAAAGTTCACATAACCAGTAATAAATCATGTTAACATAATATGCTCTTCTAGGTATGTTAAGAGCACGTCCTTTGTGTGGTAATTCTTCCTAAAAATTCATAATCCAGTCTAATAATGAAAAAATATCAACAAACCCAAATTTTGGAACATCCTACACAATACCCAAAGAGTACTCTTCAAAAATCAAGGTTATGACCTATCCCAGATTCACAGCATAGACAAGCCCCACTGCCTCTTGACTAGCAAAATACAAGTGGATAAGGATGCTATACAAAATCAAGAAGGTATTGGCCAGCTTCCCTCAGGAAGAACGGGTTGTCTCCAAAATCATAGGCAGCAATCCAAAAGTCAACAATTTTCTGTACACCAATTGAAAGTGTGTCATCCTAAGGAACACATTGACAACCTAGCCTTTCCTAACATCTACACAAAGCATGCCCATTAGGTGATAGTGCCCAAATATAAGCCCAGCAGATTCTATATCACCTCCAGAGATGTGTTGGAGAAGCTGAGGATCCAGCACACCATGCAGAAGGCATCTGTTTTAATATGAGTATCAGCCTTTCACTGGAAAGATCAATGACACTGACTAGACTGAAGACGGTAAGAAGGTCAGCATGACTGAAAAAGGATAGAAGTTTAGAGTTGTCTTCCTTAGGATGGTAGTTCTTCTGTGGGGGAGATCATAGGACACAACAAAGTTATCAACAGGATTGACACCAAGCAGAGCAGGCCATACTGGCTGGTGGTGCAAAACAACAATAAATGCAAACTGTGTTGAGGGGACCTTGGGAGATTCTCTCCTGATAAGAACAGATTTGCCATAGCCAGTATTATAACCAGGTATACATCTGTGGCTGGAAGATACAAAGAAAGTGTGCGCACTGGAAAAAGCAAGAACGATGATGTTTATGCCATTAGCTGGAGTCCTGATAACACCCTTTTGCCTTCTGCTTCCATGACTCTGCCAACAGCATGTTTCCCATGAGCTCCACTGTGCTGGACAAGCACCTGTACTACCTATGGCAGAAAGACCACCCGGTCAGCATCTCCTCAGCATGGTACATCAACTACCTAGACAAGAACAACCCAAGTAAGCCCCTGAAGGTTATCAAAGGTCATAGCAAATGAGCGCATAAACACAACAGCAAGTTCCTACATCTACTCCAGCAGCCACAATGGACACAATAATTAACTGTGAGAATGACTTCACCAGGAAAGGCCATATGAATCAGGTGTCCAGAATGATCATCAACAAGTCCGGGCAGCTTGTCAACTACAACATGGATACTACTTTCTGGTACACTAACCTCATGCTGTGGTACTACAGTAGACAAGGAGTTGTGAAACTGGATATTCAAAGCACACAGCTATAGGCCCTGGGGGATATGCCATGGTTGTGCACATAGCAGATCATCCTACTGAAGGATAAGAAAAAGTACTTCAGCATCAACAATCCCACCTACAAGCCTTAAGTTTGGTGGTGCACCCAGGCAGGGACACAGTGGCTACCAGGGGTGCAGACAGTAACATCTGTCTATACTCCATCCCAAGCACCACACTGAAGGATGAGGACAAGCTCGTGTAGGCCAAACGCCATATGACTGACGTGTCCTACTTCCACAATAGTGCCTTCCTTAGCATGTGCACTGCCAGCAAGGTAGTCACCACGCTCAACATTGCAAAAGGCTACTCAAGAGAACTGTATTTTATATGCACACCATGCAAAACCTGTCTGCCTGGTCACCAAACAAGGAACACTTGCCACTGGTGAAATGAACATGATGGTGTATGTCTGCACTATTAGTAAGCATAATAAGCCAGTGTCAAGATCCAAGACGCACATAGGCTATAGCACGTCAGGAACATAGCATGGCTGGTCAAACACTTGCTGGTCATGACTTCACACAACGCCTCCATTAAGGAACTAACAATCACCTAATGAGGAGACATAGCCTCCCCCTGCATGGACCAAAACAGGGACTAGAATGTAACTTCAGATAAACATGTCATTTCTTTATTTCAGTAACATACCCTCTTGCCCCTGCGCCCACCATAGGTGGGAACAGGGCTTTACATCACCCTGTCGCTCTACAAGATGTCTATGTATGCCTGGTGCAGTGGCTCACGCCTGTAATCCTAACACTCTGGGAGGCCAAGACAGGTGGATTGCTTGAGCTCACAAGTTCGAGACAGGCCTGGGCAAAAGTGAGACCCCATCTCTACTAAAAATAGAAAAAACTGAGGCAAGAAGATTGCTTGAGCATGAGTTGGAGGTTGTTGTAGCTATGACGCCACAGCACTCTACCCAGGCTAAAAGCTTGAGACTCTGTCTCAAAAAAAAAAAAAAAAAAAAAAAAAAAAGATGTGTATGTATGTACAGGTCCTTTTGAAAGCTTAGATAGTGGCTCGGTGCCTGTGGCTCAATGGGCTAAGGCGCCAGCCACGTACACCTGAGCTGGCGGGTTTGAATCCAGCCCAGGCTCACCAAACAACAATGACGGCTGCAACCAAAAAATGGCCAGGCGTTGTAGCGGGCACCTGTAGTCCCAGCTACATGGGAGTCTGAGGCAAGAGAACTGCCTAAGTCCAGGAGTTGGAGGTTGATGTGAGCTGTGATGCCACAGCACTCTACCCGGGGTGACGGCTTGAGGCTCTGTCTCAAAAAAAAAAAAAAAGAAAGAAAGAAAAGAAAGCTTAGATAGTAATAGCCTGCACATGAAAAATAAAGCAAGCTTAAAAACCAAAGTCATAAAAAACAAGGAAAAACTGAGAAACTGTCACAGACTAAAGGAGACTAAAGAAGACATGACACTAAATATAATGTTGTATCCTGGATTAGACACTACACAGAGAAAGGACATTAATAGAAAACCTACTAAAATTCAAATGAAGTCTACAATTTAACTAACAGTATTGCATGCACCACGATAAATTTATTTTGACAAATGTACCATGGCCACATAAGATATTGGTATATAGAAACCTTCTGAATTATCTCAGCTATTCTTTAAATACAAAAATACTTTAGAATAAAAAGTTGGGGTTCTTTTTTCTTTTCTTTTTTTTTTTTTAGTGAGAATCTGTCTCACTTTATTGCCCTGGGTAGAGTGACGTGGCATCACAGCTCACAGTAACCTCCAACTCCTGGACTTAGGCAATTCTCTTGCCTCAACCTCCCGAGTACTCGGACTACAGGTGCCCGCCACAATGCCCAGCTATTTTTTTGTTGCAATTTGGCCAGGGCTGGGTTCAAACCTACCACCCTTGGTATGCGGGGCTGGTGCCCTACCCACTGAGCCACGGGTGCCGCCCAAAGTTTGGGTTTTTTAAGTGATAACTAGCCAGGTGTGGTAGCACATGCCTACAGTCCGAGCAACTCCAGAGGCTAAGGCAGGAGGATCACCTGGGCCCAGGAATTTGAAACCAGCCTAAAAAACATAGCAACTTCTCATCTCTTAAAAAAATAAAAATTAAAAAAAAGAAAATTTAAAACAATAAGGCAACTAATCCTGTTATTTATCATAGGGGGAGAAAAGGCTGAATGTTACCTGAAGGAATTACAATCTGTCAGCAGTACACATATTTCAACATTCAACCACTCAGTGTTAAATAACAATCTACTTCAATTTACCTCCTTCAATTACTGGGAAGTGTTTTGTTTTCTAGGTAACTCAGTAAAGCAAAGAAGAACACTGTCCTGCCCAAAATTAAATATTTCCTAGGACAATGACTGACCACTTTTTATTTTTTTTATTTTTTTATTTTTAGAGACAGAGTCTCACTTTGTCACCCTCGGTAGAGTGCCATGGCGTCACAGCTCACAGCAACCTCCAAGTCCTGGGCTTAGGCAATTCTCTTGCCTCAGTCTCCCAAGTAGCTGGGACTACAGGCACCTGCCACAGTGCCTGGCTATTTTTTGTTGCAGTTTGACCAGGGTTGGGTTTGAACCTGCCACCATTGGTATATGGGACCTGAGCTACAGGTGCCGCCCATGACTGACCACTTTTTAACAGCACGGACATGATTGATAACTATTGGAAAGCATGAAAATCTCCTAAACCAAAATCATCTGTAATATTTTCTTTGGTATAGTCAGTGATCTCAGCAAAGCACCTGCATTAAGTGCCAAAAGCAGCAAAATCTGACTCCTGAGTAAACTACAAGAATAGCAAATAGTCTTTGTAGAGAACTAATGGATTTCTACTCAGACATAACTATTTCTCAATGTTCTTTCTATTATAGTAAACATAGCGTTTCCTCAACTGACTTTGCATCAGTGAGCAAAACAGAATTCAAATATGCCATCCCTTTATTAGAACATAAAGCTCTGGCCAGGCATGGTGGCTCATTCCTAGAATCCCAGCACTCTGGGAGGCTAAGACAGGAGGATTACTTGAGCTCAGGAGTTCAAGACCAGCCTGAGCAATGCAAGACCCTATCTCTATTAACAGAAAACGTAGACAGGCATGGTGGCACTCACTTGTAGTCCTAGCTAATTGGGAGGCTGAAGCCAAAAGGTCACTTGAGTCCAGGAGTTTGAGGATGCCAAGAGCTAGGCTAAGGCCATGGCACTTTAACATGACAACACAATGAAACTCCGCCTTTCTTTTTTTTTTTGCAGTTTTTGGCCAGAGCTGGGTTTGAACCCGCCCTCTCCAGTATATGGAGCCAGCACCCTACTCCTTTGAGCCACAGGTGCCACCCTGAAACTCTGTCTTGAAAAACTAATGAAAATAAATAAAAAGACAGAATGTAAAATCCTAAAATTGTATGCTGCTCAGCTAGCAAAAGCCCAATTACAAAAATGATGTTTGGGGAGCTATAAAAAATAATTTATCCAGGGCGGCGCCTGTGGCTCAGTGAGCAGGGTGCCGGCCCCATATACCAAGGGTGGCAGGTTCAAACCCGGCCCCAGCCAAATTGCAATAAAAATATACTGGACACTGTGGCGGGCACCTGCGGTCCTAGCTACTTAGGAGGCTGAAGCAAGAGAATCCGCCTAAGCCCAAGAGCTGGAGGCTGCTGTGAGCTGTGAAGCCACAGCACTCTACCGAGGGCAACAAAGTGAGACTCTGTAAAAAAAAAAAAGATAATTTATCCATTCATGTCTGTTTTGTCTTTTTTTCTTTAAAAAATTTTCTTGTAGGCTCGGCACCTGTGGCTCAACAGGCTAAGGCGCCAGCCACATACACGTGAGCTGGTGGGTTCGAATCCAGCCTGGGCCCGCCAAACAATGATGGCTGCAACCAAAAAATGGCCGGGCATTGTGGCGGGCGCCTGTAATCCCAGCTACTTGGGAGGCAGAGGCAGGAAACTCGCTTGAGCCCAGGAACTGGAGGTTGCTTTGAGCTGTGATGCCACGGCACTCTATCCAGAGTGACAGCTTGAGGCTCCGTCTCAAAAAAAAAAAAAAAAAAATTTTCTTGTAGTGCTGGCTTTGGCAGCACATATATTAAAATTGGAACGATACAGAGAAGATTAGCATGGCCCCTGTGTAGGGATGACATGCAAATTCGTGAAGTGTTCCATATTTTTCAGCCAAAAAAAAAAAATTTTTTTTCTTGTAATTGTTTCCTTCATTTTTTTGTCCTTCATTGACCTTTCATCATTTCATGTTCTAGCCATTTTTGTATGTCATTGTCATATTTTATCTTTAAATTAGAACACACGAAAAATCCATACTTGGGAAATACATTAGCCTACTCAAATGTATAATCTATTGTCCATGAGTTTTTTGTATATTTGTCTGAAGGGACAGAGCAAGAAAGTGGACCAGAAGAATCATTCAGGTGAGCTCTCCTAAACAGACTGGGGAAAAAGAGAGAATCTAGCCATATCAGGCACAGGGACCTTACCCAGAGTTATAGCTCAGGGAGCACAGCAAGGAGGTGGTAAGCTAGATACAGTATATAATCCAAAGCAGCAGAAATCTGATGAATTAGGCAAGTGATTACAATTGGATGGGATCAGCTGGCCACTCACAGAGGTCTGGGACGGGAGGAAGCCTTTCCAAAGTTTTCAGTTGTTGGGGGAAGCTGCATAGTTGATTGGAAAGCTTGGAAGAGTGGGTGGACTTCAACAGCATACAACCAGATTAGAATGCCAGTTGGAATGGATTTGCCCAGGTTTCGTGGCTAGTGAGGCAGCCATACTGAGAAGGTCTCAGTGGCCAGAGGGCTACCATTGAAGGTCACGAGAGCTTAGCAGTCATCAAGAACAAGGACCTCTGTTTGAAGCAAAAGATGCAGTGAGAAGGAAAAAGGAGTACAAGGAGGTGAACAAGAAAAAAGAACAAATGAGGAGGAACAAAAAGAAAAACTTAGACAACATGAAAAACCAAAACAGAGGAACCCCCCCAGAGACCATGAGGCAGTTACTGCAGAAGACTCCACCTATAAAGAATTAACAGACTTGGCTCGGCGCCTGTGGCTCAACGGGCTAAGGCGCCAGCCATGTACACCTGAGCTGGCGGGTTTGAATCTAGCCCGGGCCCACCAAACAATAACGACAGCTACAACCAAAAAATGACCAGGCGTTGTGGCGGATGCCATAGTCCCAGCTACTTGGGAGGCAGAGGCAAGAGACTCGCTTGAGCCCAGGAACTGGAGGTTGCTGTGAGCTGTGATTTCACAGCACTCTATCCAGGGTGACAGCTTGAGGCTGTCTCAAAAAAAAAAAAAAAAAGAATAGACTTGACAGAAAGGGAATTTCAAATATGATGAAGACAACGAAAGGAATGAATGAGAAAATGGAAAGACAGAACCAAAAGTTCTATCACAGCTCAGCAACCTCCAACTCCTGGGCTCAAGCAATTCTCCTGCCTCCGCCTCCCATGTAGCTGGGATTACAGGTATGTAGAATATAGAAAGGATATGGGGGAGCATAAGGAAATGAAGAACACACAACTGGGGAATGTAAAGATGCAGAAAAAAATTATTAAAAATAAGTTAGATCATGGAGAAGAAAGAACCTCAGAGCTAGAGGATAATATTTTTGAGTTCACCCAGGTAGTTAAAGAGGCAGAAAAGAAGAAAGAGAAAATAGAACAGCCGCTTAGAGAACTATGAGATTCCATGAAGCATTCAAACATACAAATAATAAGGATTCCTGAAGGGGAAGAAGACTGTCCAAAAGGAATGAAAACCTCCAGTAGGTGGTTTGAAAACTTCCAAAGTTTACTACAAACTCCCACACACTCCTTTCAGATGCATATCAAACCCCCAGTCATCTCAATTCAAAATGAAAACTTTTTTTTTTTGAGACAGAAAACTCAAGCTGTCACCCCGGGTAGAGTGTTGTGGCATCACAGCTCAGCAACCTCCAACTCCTGGGCTCAAGCGATTCTCCTGCCTCTGCCTCCCATGTAGCTGGGATTACAGGCTGCCACAATGCCCAACTATTTTTTTTTTAGTTGCAGCCATCATGATTGTTTGGTGGGCCTGGGCCGGATTCGAACCCGCCAGCTCAGGTGTATGTGGCTGGTGCCTTAGCCACTTGAGCCACAGGCACCGAGCCTCAAAATGAAAACTTTGAGTTGAGATAACCGGGAGTTCAATATCTGTTTCATCTTTTGTGAAAGTTTGTTGTGTAATTTTATCCCTTGCACCATTGTGGAAGCTATGTTTTGACCTTTTTAGCTTCTGGGTGTTTACTTGGCTGGTGGTCCACTGAGTTAAAGGTCAAACATAAATGAAAACTTCTCAAGTTTACTACAAACTCCCACCCACTCCTTTCAGATGGATATGGAACCCTGGGTCATCTCAACTCAAACAGAGCATCTCCAAGGCACGTTGTAATAAACCTGTACTAAGTCAAGATGAAAGAAAACCTTTTGCAAGCAGCCAGGAGGAAGTGCCAACTGACCTACAGAAGCACAGACATTAAGGTGACAGCAGACTTTTCTTCTTTTTTTTTTTTTTTATTTTGAGACAGAGTCTCCCTATCTCACCCTTGGTAGAGTGCCATGGAGTCACAATTCACAGCAACCTCAAATTCTTGGGCTCAGTGATTCTCTTGCCTCAGGCTCCCAAGGAGCTAGAACTACAGGCGCCCATCACAACACCGGTTATTTTTTTGCTCCCATTGTTGTTTTAGCTGGCGAGGGTTGGGTTAGAACCTACCAACCTTGGTGTATATGGCTGATGCCCTACCCACTGACCTACAGGTACCACCCGACAGCAGACTTTTCAATTGAAACCTTCCCAGCCAGAAGAACATGGTATTCCACCTTCATATTCCTAAAGGAAACAATTTTCAGTCCAGGATTCTGTATCCTGCTAAATTAAGCTTCAAAATTGACGGAGAAAACAAATCTTTTGCAAATATACAAGCACTGAGGAAATATGCCACAATAAGAACAGCTCTATAGGAAATGCCGAGACCTATTCTCAACACTGACCACCACAATGGACCACCAGCAAAGTAAACACCCAGAAGCTAAAGGTCAAAACATAGCTTCCACAATGGCACAGGGAATAAAAATCACACAACAAACTTTCACAAAAGATGAACAGAACTATACCACTTTTTTTTTTTTTGAGACAGAGCCTCAAGCTGTTGCCCTGGGTAGAGTGCTATGGCATCACAGCTCACAGCAACCTCCAACTCCTGGGCTCAAGTGATTCTCCTGCCTCAGTCTCCCAACTAGCTGAGACTACAGGAGCCCACCACAAAGCCAGGCTACTTTTTGGTTGCAGCCGTCATTGTTGTTTGGTGGGCCCGGGCTGGATTAGTACCAGCTCAGGTGTATGTGGCTGGCGCCTTAGCTGCTTGAGCCACAGATGCCAAGAACTACACCACATTTATCAATTTTTTCAATAAATGTCAATGGACTGAATTCACCACTGAAGAGGCACAGGCTGGCTGATTGGATAAAAAAGCACAAGCAATCCATATGCTGGTCTCCAAGAGAATCACCTTGCCTTGAAGGACAAATCAAGACTCAGGGTTAAGAGACAGAAACAATTATTTCAAGCAAATGGAAATCAGAAGAAAGGAGGGGCTGCGATTTTATTTTCAGATACAAGCTGATTTAAAGCAACTAAAAAAAAAAAAAGCAACTAAAGAAACACAAAGATGTACACTTTATACTAGTCAAAGGAACAATTCAACAAGAAGACATTTCAATTTTAAATATTTACGCACCTAATTTAAATAATCCCAGATTTATGAAACAGACCTTGATTGGTCTCAGCAATATGATATCCCATAACACCATAATAGTCAAGGAGTTTAACACCCTCTGACAGAACTGGACAGATCCTCTAAACAGAAACTTAATATAAGATACAAAGGACTTAAATATAACTCTAGAACAAATGGAACAGATAAACATATACAGAACACACCATCCCAAAGCCAAGGAATATACATTTTTCTCATCAGCCCATGGTATGTACTCCATATCAATCACATCACAGAATACAAATCAAACCCCTCAAAATTAAAAAAATAGAAATTATACCTTATATATTCTCAGGCCAGACGCAAAAAAGGTGGAACTCAACTCCAACAAAAACGTTCATTCCCATGCAAAGACTAAGAAATTAAACAACCTTATGTTGAATGATAATCGGGTTCAGGAAGAGATAAAAGAAGTAATCGTTAAATTCCTCAAATATAACAACAATGAAGACACAAGTTATCAAAACCTGTGGGGGATAGCAAAAGCAGTCTTTTTTTCTCCTTTTTTAAAATTTTTTTAAAAGCAGTCTTAAGGAAATTTATACCATTAGATGTCTACATTAGAAAAACAGGGCTCGGCGCCTGTGGCTCAACGGGCTAAGGCGCCAGCCACATACACCTGAGCTGGCAGGTTCGAATCCAGCCCGGGCCTGCCAAACAACAATGACTGCTGCAACCAAAACAATGGCCAGGCATTGTGGTGGCCGCCTGTAGTCCCAGCTACTTGGGAGGCGGAGGCAGGAGACTCGCTTGGGCCCAGGAATTGGAGGGTGCTGTGAGTTGTGACGCCACGGCACTCTATCCAGGGTGACAGCTTGAGGCTCTGTCACCAAAAAAAAAAAGAACTGGAACTAGACAAGTTTGTTCTCTATCACCACTGCTATTCAACTTAGCGCTGGAAGTTCTAGCCAACACAATCAGGCAAGACAATGAAATAAAGGACATCCAGATGGGTGCCAGAGGAGGTCAAACTTTCCCTCCTTGGTGACGATATGATCTTATATTTGGAGACCCACGAAGACTCAACCACAAGACTCCTGGAAGTGATCAAAAAATACAGCAGTGTCTCAGGACATAAAATCAATGTCCACAGTAAGGAGCCTTTGTATATGCCAGCAACAACCAAGATGAGAAGCTAATCAAGGACACCATTCCCTTCACAGTAGCTTCGAAAACAATGAAATCCCTAGCAATGTATACAACAAAAGAGGTGAAGGACCTTTATAAAGAAGATTACAAAACCCTAAGAAAGAAAATACCTGGTTCGGCACCTATGGTTCAAGAAGCTAAGGCGCCAGCCACATACACCTGAGTTGGCAGGTTTGAATCCAGCGTGGACCTACCAAACGAAGATGGCTGCAACCAAAACATAGCCGGACATTGTGGCAGGCGCCTGTAATCCCAGCTACTTGGGAGGCTGAGGCAAGAGAACAGCTTAAGCCCAGGTTGGAGGTTGCTATGAGCTGTCACGCCACGGCACTCTACCCAGGGTGACAGTTTGAGGCTCTGTCTCTAAATAAATAAATAAATAAAAATAAAAATAGAAAAACGGGCTCAGTGCCCATAGCACAGTGGTTATGGCGCCAGTGACGTACACCAAGGCTGGTGGGTTCAAACCCAGCCCAGGCCAGCTAAGCAACAATGACAACTGCAACAGAAAAATGGCCAGGCATTGTGGCAGGTGCCTGTAGTCCCAGCTGCTTGGGAGGCTGAGGCAAGAGAATCACTTGAGCCTAGAAGTTTGATGTTGCTGTGAGCTGTGATGCCACAGCACTCTACCAAGGGTGACACAGTGAGACTCTGTCTCAAAAAAAAAATACAAAAACTGAGGCAGGAGGATTGCTTGAGCCCAAGAGTTGAAGAGAACAGGAGGTTCTTATGAGCTATAACGCCACAGCACTTTAGCTAGGGTGAAGCTTAAGACTCTGTCTCAAAAAAAAAAGAAAAAGAAAAAGAAAAAAGGCCTTCCTTGATGTATCATTTGAAAAGATCTTCAAATAGACAAAAAAAATACTGGAAAAAGTTAACACAGCAAACCAGCCACATAAGTAAAAACAAGAATGGCACAGTAGATCCTGGTAAAAACTGAGGTGTATACACCTGAATTTCTTCATTTCCTAGACTAAAGGTAAGGCTAATTATATAGCAGAAAGAGAAACAGGTAGGACTTCTGGTATTTATTCCCTGCTCTCTCCCCTAGGCCTAGAACAATTCTTAGCACAAAATAAAAGCTTAAATACTACTACTGTTTTATATATGTCCTAAAGCTAGGAGAAACTACAATCTATATTCCATATTACCCTCCAGAAATACTACTCAAATCCTTGCTCGTACATGAGAGGTGAACTAGATAGGTGAGACAAGTAGTAACTGTGCTCTGTAAGTTGATGCAGTGAAACCCTTTCTACCTTGCACACGTACACAAAGAAATAAATACTCTGAGAACCTAATTCTATTGTACAGTTGAATGAATGATAAATAGGCTAAAAAATGAATCAGAAAGTAAAGTACACTGTAATTTCAGCAGATTGGTAGGCTAAGATTAGAGGATCACTTGAGGCCAGGAATTTGAGATCAGCTTAGGCAACACAGACCTGGTCTCTGTAAAAAATTAGCTAGACATGGTGGTGGCATTCACCTGCGGTCCTAGCTACTTAGGAGGTTAAGACCAGGAGGATCCCTTCAGCCTAGGAGATCAATGTTGCGGTGAACTACAGTCAGACCACAGCACTCTAGCCTGGGTGACAGAACAAGACCTTGTCTTAAAAAAAAAGTTACAAATCCAAACTATAAAACTCAAAGAAGAAAATACAGGACAAATGCTTCAGAACATTGGATTTGGTGATGACTTTTTATACATGAATCAAAGAAACAAGTGACAACAAAAATACAGTAGAACCTCTATAAGTGGACGACCCAAGGGACTGTAACAAACTTGTCAACATACAAAGGTGGTCGACATTAAGGAACTAGGCCTATGTGGTACATATCCAGTCTATGAAAATTAGGTCACCTTAAGGAGGAGGTAAACTACGGAGGTTCTACTGTAGACAAATTGGATTTCCCAAAAAGCCTATGTTCTTACATACAATACTAAATTGCCTCTCTCTGATTTGCACAGATACTATGAGTGGGCTAAAGTGGAAGGGTCAAAAATTCACATAGAAAGGTAACCTTATCTACTATTAGTGGAAGTAGAAACTGATACAAAATCTTCTCAGGGTATTTGATTCTACCTATCAATTTTAATTACACACTTAGGAGTATATGTGGGAGATAGAATTAGGTAGAATTTTCATTTTCTTTCTTTTTTCTTTTTGTAGAGACAGACTCTCACTTTATCGCCCTTGGTAAAGTGCTGTGACATCACACAGCTCACAGCAATCTCCAACTCCTGGGCTTTGGCGATTCTCTTGCTTCAGCCTCCCGAGTAGGTGGGACCACAGGTGCCTGCCACAACGTCCGGCTTTTTTTTTTTTTTTTTTGATGCAGTTCAGCCGGGGCTGGGTTTGAACCTGCCACCCTTGGCATATGGGGCCGGCCCCTTACTGACTGACCCACAGGCGCCGCCCAGAATTTTCATTTTCTATGTTATATATTTTCACATTTGAATTGTTACAGCAAGATTATTTTTATAATCTGAAAAAAAGGATAAGGTAATTATTTTAGCCCTTTGCCTTATCAAAAGCCCTTCCACCTCATCCAGCCTTCCTATCGTAGGCTAAAAGATCTTACTCTAGAGACAGTGAAAAGGCAGAACAAATAGGAATTTCAATTACTAAGGTCAGGAAGATAAGGAAGATGACTCCTAGGGTCCATGACTTGGGAATGGCTTTCAAAAGAAAGCAGAGACAGGACACTATGCTGAAATCTAACAGTACCTACTAGATACAGTCCCTGCCACCCTACAGTTAGCACCCAATTAACTAAATCTTCTGAAGTCCCCTGAGATTAAAGGGGCACCCACCCAAAGGATCCATTTGATACTGCCAGGGTCCTTATCTTTTCCTAAAAGACAGAGAGTATATATATATTCTAGTCACAAAAGGATATTCTAGTAACATCTCTTAAATTACTACCCAAATCTCTAGGGAAGAAGTCAAGTCAACTTATTATAAGCTGGATGATACCTTTGCAGGAGATTCATTTTTAGCTTACAGGTTTCTTACACTTGTCCTAATAAAAACAAACCCTCTAATACCCCACTCCCCATCCCGTATTCCCTACAAAGAAAACTATAAGCAACCTAAGGTTTACTATTCCAAAGACATTATCTGGAAAATAGATACATGTCCAAAAGTCAGGATCATGCAAACAATTTAACCTGATATGAAAAACAAAGTCCCATCAAAATCACTGCAATCATACTGAGCAATTATTTCTATAAGGAACTTGTCCGATGTAGATAATAAAAGTACTGGATTTTTCCCATCCATCTTTCACATAGTAGCCTAAGGAATTAGTAGAGAATTAAATATTTTTCCTAAGTGTATTTTATCATAGAATTGAAGCTTGCCTCTTTACATTTTAGAATTTCACTCCTTTAAAAATACTACGGGAATTAATTTAGCACTTCTGACTCAAAATATCTGAACAAACATTTACCTTAACTTTTACATACACAGTAAGTACAGAAACAAAACTAGTTTTCTTACTCTCAAAGGTAAGACACAAATATGGAAAGAAATTTTTTAAAACCTAAAGCCCTGTGTTGCTGTGTTAGAACTGCAGTTATCATGTGAAAATATACAGACACCCTTCAATTTACAATGATTGGTTGATGTCTGTATAAACCCATCCTAAATTGAAATACGTTTAATACCCCAATAAACCCAGGGAAAGTCAAAAAATTATAAGTTGAACCCTTATAAATCAGGGACCATAAGTATATATTTTATAGATATAGAAATAAATATGGATGGGCTCAGCACCTGTGGCTCAAGTGGCTAAGGCGCCAGCCACATACACATGAGCTGGCGGGTTCGAATCCAGCCTGGGCCCGTCAAACAACGATGATGGCTGCAACCAAAAAATGGCCAGGTGTTGTGGTTGGCGCCTGTAGTCCCAGCTACTTGGGAGGCAGAAGCAGGAGAATCCCTTGAGCCCAGGATCTAAAGGTTGCTGTTAAGCTATGACACCATGCACTCTACCCAGAGTGACAGAGTAAGACTCTGTCTCAGAACAAAAAGAGGGGTGTGGAGAGAGAAAGAGAGGAGAAGAGAGAACGGAAGGAAGGAAAAAAGAGGGAGGAAGCAAATGCAATACACAATTTTGAACTGGATCTTTTTGTTGTTGTTTGTGCCAAACTTTCACTACATTGCTCAGGCTGCTCTTGAACTCATGGGTTTCATTCTACCTCAACCTCCCAGAGTACACTAGATCCTTTTACTCTAAAAGATATTATTGAGACAACTAATGAGGTTTATATGTTAGTAACTGATACAAGTAAATTTTCTGATTTTGCTGGTTATAATGGCATTATGTAGGAGAACGTCATTGTCCGTAGGACATAAACATTAAAATATTTAGGGGTGATGGACACCATCAGCAACTTACTGTCAAATGGTTCAGGGAAAAAAAGTTCAAATTTTTCCGCATGCTACTGTTCCAAAAATTAAACTAAGAAAAAAGATTACAAAAAACCTATAGCAGCGGCAGAAAAGCTGGTGAGTTACATCTTCAAATAGGAACAGAAAGGGATTTGAACAAAGCAGACTGGGGTATGGGAGAAAGACAACAAAATACAATACATATGAGAGATCAGATACCCAAAACAAGCATAAACTTCTATCTCCAAAAAAGATAACTTTTTTAGCAGGAAGGATTAAAAGAGGTGTCTCCTAGGCAGTCAGCCAGGTAACAAAATCATACTAAGAAGCTTTATAGATAAAACATCAAAAAAAAAAAAAAAAAACCATCTACTACAGCTCTCTGTAATAGGACAGATTTGACTCTTAGGCAGTATGACCATAAAACTATTTAACAGGAGATTATTTCCTAAAAGACAGGAAACACCTGTAACAAAAAGTAAGGTTACCAACATACCCTAAAGGAAAAACCTATTAAATATCCCCCACTTTCCTCTTTCAAGCAATTACCAAAACCAGAAGAACCCCTGGACTGAGAAAATAAATTTAAATGGCCAACACAGTATAGGCTAGACTGGGCCATAATATAAAATTCTGACTACCTGAAAAATCTAACATTTGAGAAAGAACCAAAGCATGACAGATATACCAAGAATAATAAGATCAAACTTCCTGTGTATTAATAGAGGAAATAGAAAACAATGTTAAAATAGTAATAGCTCAGAGATTCAAAGTTACATGTAGACCAAAAATAAAGCTTAAAAAATAAAAACCAACTGCTATGAAAAAGAGTTCTTAGAAACTCTATCGCCAAAACAAGTGACACTAAAAAAAATCAAGCCTTGAGATTCTACCAGAATTCAATTTCAAAATACAAGAAAAAAAAAAAATTATTTCTCATGCTGAATTTCTCTAACAAAAAAAACGAAAATAGGCTGGGCGCAGTGGTTCGCACCTATAATCCCAGCACTCCAGGAGGCCAAGGCAGGTGGAATGCCTCAGCTCATGGGTTCAAGACCAGCCTGAGCAAGAGCAAGACCCCATCTCTAAAACAAACATAGCCAGGCATTGTAGTGGGCGCCTGGAGTCCCAGCTACTCTGGAGGATGAGGCAAGAGAATGGCTTGTGCCCAAGAGTTTGAGTTTGCTGTGAGCAGCAACAAAGTGACATTCTGTCTCAAAAAAGAAAAAAAAAAGAAAGAAAAGATAAAGAAAATTAAAGGAAGTAAGGAAAGCTCCATAAATCCCAACATTCACCTAAATTCTCAAAGTGTGAACCCCAGGCCCTGAAAGTACACAGTCCCTGGGAGTCCCTGAAACACTTTCAAGGAGTCCTCAAGGTCAAAACTATTTTCTTTTTTGAAAAGCTCAGGTGTACATGGCTGGCGCCTTAGCCTGTTGAGTCACAGGCACCAAGCCTATTTTCTTTTTTTTATTTTGTTTTTCTTTTCTTTTCTTCAAAACTATTTTCATGGCTCAGCGCCTGTGGCTCAAGCAGCTAACGTACACCTGAGCTGGCAGGTTGGAATCCAGCCCGGCCCGCCAAACAACAATGACAGCTGCAACCAAAAAATGGCCGGGCGTTGTGGCAGGCGCCTGTAGTCCCAGCAACTTGGGAGGCAGAGGCAGAAGACTCTATCCAGGGTGACAGCCTGAGGCTCTGTCTCAAAAAAACTATTTTTATAATAACACTGAAATGTCATTTTTTCCCTTTTCCACCCTCTTAATGTTTTACACTAATGATGCAAAAGCAATGATGGGTAAAATCGCTAGCACCTTA
Organism: Perodicticus potto; assembly: GCA_963574655.1. Lineage (NCBI taxonomy): Eukaryota > Metazoa > Chordata > Mammalia > Primates > Lorisidae > Perodicticus > Perodicticus potto. The sequence continues at coordinate 16,738 of CAUYRH010023166.1, forward strand.
GCAAGAAAACAATGTAGTACCTTCAAGCACCACTACATATTCCCAGATTTATTTATTTTATTTTTTTTTTTTGAGACAGAGCCTCAAGTTGTCACCATGGAGAGAGTGCTGTAGCATCACAGCTCACAGCAACCCCCAATTCCTGGGCTCAAGCGAGTCTCCTGCCTCTGCCTCCCAAGCAGCTTGGACCACAGGCGCCCACCACAATGCCCTGCCATCTTTTGGTTGCAGCCGTCATTGTTTGGCGGGCCCAGGCTGGATTCGAACCCGCCAGCTCAGGTGTACGTGGCTGGTGCCTTAGCCCGTTGAGCCACAGGCGCCGAGCCTCCCAGATTTATTTTTAAATGCCATTTTCACTTAAGAGTATCTTTAACGTAGCAATAAGAAATAATTCATAGGCCGCATGTGGTGGCTCATACTTGTAATCCTAGCACTCTGGGAGGCCAAGGCAGTTGGACTGCTTGAGCTCCCAAGTTCAAGACCAACCTGAGCAAGAGTGAGACTTCCGTCTCTAAAAATAGCCAGGCATTGTGGTGGGCACCTGTAGTCCCAGCTATTTGGGAGGCTGAGGCAAGAGAATCACTTCAGCCCAGGAGTTTGAAGTTGCTGTGAGCTATGAGGCTAGGGCACTCTAAAGAGGTCAACAGTGTGAGACACTGTTTAAAAAAAGAAAAAAGGCGGCTCGGCGCCTGTGGCTCAACGGGCTAAGGGGCCAGCTATGTACGCTTGAGCTGGCGGGTTCGAATCCAGCCCAGGCCCGCCAAACAACAGTGACGGCTGCAACCAAAAAATGGCCGGGCGTTGTGGCGGGCGCCTGTAGTCCCAGCTGCTTGTGAGGCAGAGGCAGGAGACTCGCTTGAGCCCAGGAATTGGAGGTTGCTGTGAGCTGTGATGCTACAGCACTCTATCCAGGGTGACAGCTTGAGGCTCTGTCTCAAAAAAAATAAAAGAAAAGAAAAGAAGCAATGAAAAATTTACTGTCACAGTTCCAGATGCAATATTGCCAATAATCATATAAAAAACTACTACTTGGGGGCACCAGCCCCATATGCCAGAGGTGGTGGGTTCAAACCCAGTCCCGGCAAAAAACTGCAAAAAAAAAAAAAAAACTACTACTTGGGGCGGCGCCTATGGCTCAAATGATAGGGTGCTGGCCCCATATGCCAGAAGTGGTGGGTTCAAACCCAACCTCAGCCAAAAACTGCCAAAAAAAAAACTACTACTTGTTCGGGTGGTGACTTCAGCTCAGTGAGTAGGGCGCTGGCCCCATATACCGAGGCTGGCAGATTCAAACCCAGCCCAGCCAAATTGCAAGAACAATAAAAAAAATAGCCAGGTGTTGTGGCGAGTGCCTGTAGTCCCAGCGACTCAGGAGGCAGAGGCAAGAGAATTGCCTAAGCCCAAGAGCTGAAGAATGCTGTGAGCTATGACGCCAAAGAAATATACCGTGGGCAACAAATTGAGAATCTTTCTGTAAAAAAAAAAAAATAAAAATTATAAAAATAAAAAACGACTAGTCGTCAAATTTTGATGGATCAAATACATCAAATCTTTGTATGAAAGAGTATCCAAAATTATCTAGAAGGGCTATGAAAATATTCCTCCCTATCCTAACCACATATCTATATAAAGCTGGATTTTATTCATATAACTTCAACCAAAACAACATATTGCAACAGATGGAATGAAGCACTGAAGTGTCTTCTATTAAGCCAAACACAAGTGATTTGCAAAAATATAAAACATTGCCACTCTTTTTGCTAAATATTTGTTTTGGAAAATAGTTATACTTTTATTAAAACAATGTTGTTAACATGCGATCATTTATTGTTTTTTTTTTTTTTTTTTTTTGAGACAGAGCCTCAAGCTGTCACCCTGGATAGAGAGCTGTAGCATCACAGCTCACAGCAACCTCCAACTCCTGGGCTCAAGCGAGTCTCTTGCCTCCCCCTCCCAAGTAGCTGGGACTACAGGCGCCCGCCACAATGCCCGGTCATTTTTTTGGTTGCAGCCGTCATTGTTGTTCGAATCCTGCCCGGGCCCAGGCTGGATTCAAACCCGCCAGCTCAGGTGTACGTGGCTGGTGCCTTAGCCCATTGAGCCACAGGCACCAAGCCATATTGTTTTTTTTTTAAATACGTTGTTTAGTTTGCTTTAATTTCTAGCAGGAAAAATATAACAGATAATCCTAGTAACCCCAATTGGGATTGGAGATTTCGCTCGCTCTTTTTTTTTTTTTGCGACAGAGTCCTACTCCATCACCCAAACTCCTGGGTTCCAGTGATCCGCCTGCCTCAGCCTCCTGAGTAGCTGGGACTATACAGGCAACTGCCACAATGCCTGGCTAGTTTTTTCTGTTTTTAGTAGAGATGGGAGTCTCACACCTGCTCAAGCTGATCTCGAACTCCTGAGCTCAACCAATTCACCCACCTCAGCTTCCCAGAGTGCCAAGATTATACACAGATATGGGCCATCACACCTGGCCTCTTTGGGATTCTCAGTAATTTATTGGAGTTTAAGAGTCTATAAAACTGGCTAGGCGCCTGTGGCTCAGCGGGCTAAGGTGCCAGTCACGTACACCTGAGCTGGTGGGTTCGAATCCAGCCCGGCCCGCCAAACAACAATGACGGCTGCAACCAAAAAATGGCCGGGCATCATGGCGGGCGCCTGTAGTCCCAGCTACTTGGGAGTCGGAGGCAAGAGACTCACTTGAGCCCAGGAATTGGAGGTTGCTGTGAGCTGTGATGCCACAGCACTCTATCCAGGGTGACAGCTTGAGGCTCTGTCTCAAAAAAAAAAAAAAAAAAGAGTCTATAAAACTAAAAAGTTTGAAAACCTTAGGGCTTTTACTATTAATATTTTTTGTAATACCATGCTATAATAGAGTAAATCTTCCTACAGAAAGATGAAAGATACAAGGCACTCTACCCAAAGTTGTCCTGAACTATTTTCTAAGTTATTTAGTCTTCTTTTCAATTTTCTATTCCCTCACTGTAATACCATAGGTAACAACTTCATAATGATGATGTTGTCAATCTGCCTTTCTCACCCCTTCTAGGACACCAAAAAGCTAAGAAACAGCTCACTTATGTACATATGTAAATAGCTCTGAATAAGAATGTCTCTGTGTATAAAGTCCTCAGACTTTTTTATGCCTGTTTTGATTAATTAGATGTCATTTTTATTATTTTCTAGTCTTTTTTCTACATTTTATATACCTAAAGTCACAGATAAATAACCAGATAAACAGAATTATTAAGTACATTTTTAGATGTTCTTCTTTTCTACTGTCATAAATATTATCACTTACAAAGCTTGGCAAGGCCTGCATCCAATGGTGTCTGGAACAAAATTTGAAGTGAAAATAATAAAAAGTGATAGAGTTCCACTGTGCTTATTTCATGAAAGCAAAGGAAGACAATTTAAAAATTTGGGGGAATACTGTGACAGAGGAGACATCCAATTTGAAAGGCAGGACAGAAGAGTAAGGTACAGAGAAATGAGTATCTTTTAAGAGGACAAAAATATAATAAGAAAGTAGACAGGGTTGTACAGAGTTTTAAAACATAAGAAAGAATAAGTATCACCTACTATTTTTTTTTTTTTTTGGGAGAATCTCACTCAGTTGAACCATGGCATCATAGCTCACAGTAACCTCAAACTCTTGAGCTCAAGCGATCCTCTTGCCTCAGCTTCCCAAGTAGCTGGGACTACAGGCAGCTGCCACAACACTGAGCTGTTTTTTTAGAGACAGGGTCTCACTCTTGCTCAAGCTGGTCTCAAATCCTAAGCTCAAGCAATCTGCCAGCCTTGGCCTCCCAGAGTGGTGGGATTACAGGTGTGAGCCACCACTCTGAGCTACCTACTATTATCTTAACAGTTCATTCCGAGGACATTAACAAGGAAAAAGAATTGAGAAAACAAAAGTATAATTACAAAATAAATATATTAATGAATATCGAGTACAATGAATTGAAATACAAAGAGAATATTCAGAATTAAATAGGCTGATTAAATAAATTTTTTCTACTGCACGTTTTGTACAGTTTTTTGAGATGAGAATAAACATGAACTAATGAAAGTATAGAAAAGAGAAAAAGGACAAAATAAAATAAGTAAGAAACAACAGATGATGGCTTGGCACCCATAGCACAGTGGTTACCACGGCAGCCACACACACTGAGGGTAGCAGGTTCGAACCCAGCTAAACAACAGTGACAACTGCAACAAAAAACAGGCAGGCGTTGTGGCGGACGCCTGTAGTCCCAGCTACTTGGGAGGCTGAGGCAAGAAAATCCCTTAAGCCCAAGAGTTGGAGGTTGCTGTGAGCTGTGATGCTCTGGCACTCTACCCAGGCCGACAAAGTGAGACTCTGTCTCAAAAAAAAAAGAAAAGGAGGAAAGAAAAAAAGAAACAACAGATGAACATAGATAAAATCGGGTTAAGTAAATGAAGTTAACTATAAAAATAGGAAGCTAGGCTCGGCGCCTGTGGCTCAACAGGCTAAGGCACCAGCCACGTACATCTAAGATGGCGGGTTCGAATCCAGCCCGGGGCCCACCAAACAACAATGACAGCTGCAACCAAAACATGGCCGGGCGTTGTGGCGGGCGGCCTGTAGTCCCAGCTACTTGGGAGGAGGCGGCAAGAGACTCGCTTGAGCCCAGGAATTGGAGGTTGCTGTGAGCTGTGATGTCACAGCACTCTATCCAGGGTCACAGCTTGAGGCTCTGTCTCAAAAAAAAAAAAAAAAAATAGGAAGCTAAAGGAATCAGAAGAAAAAGGTAAACAATAGCTACATTTCTTTTTTACAACTAGGAAACGTAAGAAAGGAAAATGCAAACAGGTAAATCTGGAAAATGGAAGTAGTACAGTTTAAGAATTAGCAATGATAGCCAGCCAGAACGAAAAAAATTATAATAATGTAGGAAAAGGGGGCAGTGCCTGTGGCTCAAGGAATAGGGGGTCAGCCCCATATACTGGAGGTGGCGGGTTCAAACTCGACCCCGGCCAAAAACTGCAAATAATAATAATAATAATAATATAGGAAAAGATGGTGCCGGTAGCTCAAGCGGCTAAGGCGCCAGCCACATACACCAGAGCTGGCAGGTTCTTATCTGGCCTGGGCCTGCCAAACAATGACAACTACAACCAAAAAATAGCTGGGCATTGTGGTGGGTGCCTGTAGTCCCAGCTACTCCAGAGGCTGAGGCAAGAGAATTGCTTAAGCCCAGGAGTTTGAGATTGCTGTGAACTGTGATGCCAAGGCACTCTACCCAGAGCTATCGTTTGAGGTTCTGTCTCA
>CAUYRH010023170.1:0-13036 GCA_963574655.1 Perodicticus potto
AAAAACCTGGACAATGTCCCCATTTTTTTTTATTTTTTTTTTTTCGGCCGGAAAAACCCTCCGTTACCTTTTAAAACCTTGCATGCTTTTTACTTTACTATTTTTTTTTTTTTTTTTTTTTTTTTTTGAGACAGAGTCTCAAGCTGTCACCCTGGGTAGAGTGCCATGGCATCACAGCTCATAGCAACCTCAATCTCTTGGGTTTAAACAATTCTCTTGCCTCAGACTCCCAAGTAGTTGGGACTACAGGCGCACCCGCCACAACGCCTAGCTATTTTTTGTTTGTAGTTGCCATTGCTATTTGGCAGACCTGGACTGGATTCAAACCCTCCAGCTCTGGTGTATGTGGCTGGCACCCTAGCCGCTGAGCTACAGGCACCAAGCCCTTCCATGCATTTTTCTAATGCCATCTCTTCCTAATCCATTCCATTGAGGTACTGTCTGTCCATCCAGTGTGGTACTTTCTCCACATGTGTGGTACTTTGTTACTAACTTATTTATTAGGATTAGGCATGAGTGTGGATCATGAAACCTAAAATAAAAATATCCTAAGAAGGCAGTGTTTCTACTCCTGTACACATAAAAGCCCAGAGATAGGCAGCCCAGGTTTGGTGCCATAGCTCTGCTCCATAAAGTCCTCAGGGACCCAGGGACCTTTGGATTGTCTGTCATTCATCTCTGGGGTGTGGTCCTGTCCTTCATGATCAGTGATGCAGCTTTAGCCCAATTTCAAACAGTAGGCGAGAGGACAGGGATGAAGGGGAAGAGAGTATGTACCAACTGTTTTATAGATGAGGTTTCTTCTAGAAGCTGTCTAACACATCTCCTCTTATAGAACGTAGTCATATGGCAATACAAAGCCACCGGTGTGGCTGAGAAATGTAGTCATTATTCTGGGTAGCCATGTGTCCAAAGAGAAGGGGGGAAGAGTTACAGAAGGACAGCTGGCTGCCTCTACCTAAACAGTTTCCGTAACTGAAACCCGGTCCGTTCTATCACAGCCCTCTACTGAGTTGTAGGCTGCTTACGACAGTGACTGACCTGTATACGTTTGTCTCCCATGTGGTAATGAGGGTGCCTCTCCTGGAGAGGTGCTTGATCTGCATTTACTGAATAGAGGAACTAAGAATTTATTAACCTTTCTCATAGAATAAGGAACAAACATGGTGTCATGTAACTTTAATAATTGTAACACTCACTTTCCACTGAAGAAGCCAGGAGAAAACTATGAATGTTCAGGGAACTAAGTAAGGTATTAGGTATTTGTTGATTTATCAGTAATTTTTGTACTTCTGCCTCATCCTGTTAACTCCTATAAACCTGGTTTGGTGATCTCTGACTAGTTACTTAACAAGTTTGGGTTTCTTCTGGCTCCAGCTGTTAACATAATGATGAAGATAACAGTATTAATAGTTACTAATATTATCATTTTAAAAGAGAGTTTGCAAGTTATTTCTCCAGTGTACTTCTTTGTCCCAGTGGCCACCTTCTTATTTTTCTTATCTTCTCTATAGCTTCTTATTTTCTTTTCTCTAGGCTGTTGCTGTCTATAAAATATTTGTGGTTTTAAACATTGTTTTTTTAACCTGAAAACTGTACTTACCTCATAACCTTTTCTTGAATGTCATCCAGATAAAATGCACTAAATAGGGCTCCAGGAGGATTTTAGGTCTGATGTGTACAATAATTGGCATATTTGATTTCAAGTTCATTTCCTTCTATGTTAACTATTCTATCATTTACTTTTTCTTTTTTTTTAAACTTACACATAATACTAGATAAGTGGTTAGGACTTAATTTGACCAAATTACACCTAAACCAAAATGTACAGCAAAGAAAGGGAAGAGTGAAATTGCTTGGCCAGGAATGAGGCCAAAGGGGTTAGGAATTTTTGTGGAATCACTAGTGTTCACCAAGAACAAATGAAACCATTGTCCCAAGAAGCAGCTTGGGGAGGTCGGTTGCAAAGGACAGAAGAATTTTTCCTATTCCTTCAGTTAGTGATATTACAAATAAGGGAAGCGTATCCTTAGAGTTGTAGTCAGTTTCCATAACCTGTCCCCCTGACTCTCTTTGCTGAATGCATCATCTTCACCAGGGAACGTAGTTTCCTGATGAAAAACATGTTCTAGTATGTTTTCCATCCCCAGCACTCGGACTATACCCTCTGGCATCAGAGTAATATTTTATGTTCAATCTATTACGTAAAAAGCTGGGAAAAATCTGATAAAGATATTGTAAGTTGAAAAAAATTTTTTCATGAAGATAAAGTTTTAGATTTTTTTTTTTTTTTTGAGACCAAGTCTCACATTGTCCCCCTCAGTAGAGTGTCACAGTGTCATAGCTTACAGCAACCTCAAACTCTTGGGCTCAAGTGATCCTCTTGCCTTAGCTTCCCAAGTAGCTGGGAGGGACTACACAATGCCTGGCTGTTTTTTTTTTTTTAGAGGGGGGGTCTCATTCTTGCTCAGGCTGGTCTTGAATTCCTGAGCTCAGGTGATCCACCTGCCTCAGCCTCCCAGGTAGAGTACTAGGATTACAGGTATGAGCCACCATGCCTGGCCCATTTTAATTTAAAAAATATCCTGAAAGGATCTCAAAGCAGAAAAACAGAAGAATGTAGAGAGGAAACTGATTTTAAGGAAGAGGAGACAAGAAAAGGGCAGAGGAGAAAGGAAAAAGCCTCAACTAGAGAGAAGAGCTTAATAAAATTTGTCAAGGCCTGCTTAGTTTTTCTCTTGTCTTAGAATATACGAAATACTATTCTGTTGGGCTGGGTAGATAAAATAAATAACTGAGGAAGTCAAACGAGTCAGCCTTAGTCTTTAATCTAATGAAAAAATAAGAAATGGAGTGGGGGGAGAGTCTATTAATTTTACATTAAACAACACCAAAAATCAACAAGCTCATTAACACTGATGATAAGACCACTTATGACATTTTTTCAACTTGTTTTAGATAGTTGAAATATTGTGGGGTTTTGTCTTTTCAAAACATTTAAATTATAATAACTGCCAAGGCTATAAATCATCCAACACATTTAAAGCTGCATATTCCATTTAAGATCTACATTTTGCTTTATGATTTAAGACTGGCATGTTTCTACTTAATCATTTATTTAATTGTTGGCCTGTGTTTTCTTACTGCAAATAAGGAACTCATGTCTTATTTTCACAGGGAACGTGATGCAAATAAAATCAATTACATGTATGCTCAGTATGTCAAAAATACTATGGAACCACTTAATATCCCAGATGTCAGTAAGGATAAAAGATTTCCCTGGACAGTAAGTAACCCAATTTTAGACTTGAAGCTTAGAAGGCTGTTCCATACTTATAGTTAGATCAGATCTGTACTTACAGCTACTCTTCAACTAAGGACTGGCCCTAGACTTGTCTGCTTAGCAGTGATCTGTGCCTTCCCTGATCTGATGAAGGAGAATAAAAAAGCTCGTAAAATAGCTGAGAGCTGTTTTTCTCTGTACTTTCTTCAGTTTTATTAACATGTACTAATATATACTATCATAGGCTAGTTGTGAAGTGATTTAACTATTACACAGAATCATTGGCATTCATTAGATATTATTGCTGGAGTTTCTGTTTTATTCATAGAAATTAAGTTCTGTATGGCCCGAACTTATCCAATTGGTAATCTACCGTAGGCAGTAGCTCTGTGGGAAAATGGATATCTGTTTTTCTTGACAGCCAAGCTACCAAGATCTGTTTCTCAGATATTAAAAACTTTTAATGCCAGTATTTTCTCTCATCTTATTTCAGAAAAGAATTGTGCTTTGAGGTAGCTGCCTTGATTTTGCTATTTGGATGTCTAGGAGACCTTGATAGAAGTTTAGTAATATGGACTATAGAAACAGTGGTATTATTAAAGAAGGACAGGTTTGTAACATGTAACATCCGAGGTGGTGGTGTTTGGATTCTGTCCCATTCGTTAAAATTACCTGGGACATCCTCTACACCAGCATGGTAGATATTAAATAAAAGTTTTACTGTTATTACTATAAACTGCTAGGAAAATATGCGAATAAAATCTTTTTTATGCTTTGTTATGTTTTATTAAAGATTGATTGCTTTATATGGTATTTATATGAACTTCATTGTAATTTGTACACTTTTCTGCACTCCAGCATTCTCTAATTAACAATAATTGAACATATAATGCTTTCAAATGTGCCATATAGTTTATATGGCATCTAATGGACAAATCAATCTCTTTACCATGTTATCTGTTTTGTTTTATTGCTTGTTTAGAATGAAAACACAGGAAATGTAAACCAGCAGTGCATTAGAAGTTTGCTTTGTACACCTATAAAAAATGGCAAGAAGAATAAAGTCATAGGTAAAGCCTTTCCATTAGCCTATACTCTGCACTTATTTTTTAAAAAATGTATTCCAAGCTACTTCTTTCTTGCAAGGGTAAATTTTTGTTTTTAATTTTGAGATTGATGTGAGGGTACATTGTTTTCATTTCTAAGGTAAAGTTCAAGTTTTAGTTGAGTCCTTCACCCAGGGGGCGTGCTGAACACCCTCACGTTTTTAAAAGAATAAAACGTTAAAAAAAAATGAAAATTGGGATAATGAAGAATTTTGAACTGCCAAAAGACATTTGTTCAGTACTTTTATTAACTGTGGTATACTTTTAGAATTATTATTGTAGCAGAATTTTTTTGTTTAAAATGATGCATTGAAATTTAGGACACTAAGAGGTGGGAAGTGGATAATGTGTCTTGTTTTAGAGTCTCACTTGCTGGATTTTAATTCTTTCTCTGTGTGATTTAAGTTGTAGGTTGTTTTGTTCATTTAATAAATACTTATTAAGCATAACACTTCTTGGTAGGTGGGATATAAGTTCCCAAAATAAGTGAACCAAGCAGAAATCTCTGCCCTCTACCTCAGGAGTGGTGGAAGAATGCAGTATAATAATGTCTCCTTTTATTAGCCTATTTATTTCTTGATATTGCAATTTATATAATTACCAATCCAATTTTTCTGCCACCAGGATACTCCCCAGCTCTTTATTTATTTTGAGTGGGAAAGAGTTTGGTTGTAATTGTCCTTCAGTTTTAAAAGGGAAAAACATAAATAAAAAACTCATCTGATGATTTTATTATCTATTTTAGGTTACATAAAATAAAGTGTTTTTGTTTATTTTTGCTTCTAATTGTGTTGCGTGTGACGCTTCTTGAAGCGGCCTCCAGGATGAAGTCCAGGCTCCCCCTCGCCTGTCTCACAGTAGAAATGGTTTCTCTCCTTCCACTTTTCTCATTTTTTCTGCTGCAAACCATGCAATCCCTTGCTGATTTTTTTTCATTTTGCATTATAAAACTCATCTTCCCATTTATCCTTCCTGTCAGAAGATGATGGTTTTGCCCTATTTCTTGAATTTCTCTCCCTCACGTTGCTCACAAGCTGAGTGACGAGATTTCTCCTGTAAGAAAGATGTGTCTGCACTTTTCCTCCGCTCTCCTCCTTATCTGGTGAGTAAAGGATGGAGCTGTTCCCCAATGCAACTTCCATCAGCCAGAAGAATAATTTTCTCCACCATTTGGAGGACTTGGTAAATCTGTAACATCCACAGTACTAATCATCTCTGTCCACTATTCCCATAAACTTTGTGTATTCTAAAAATAACTATTGATTTTTCAAATTGAATAGGCTATTTCTTCCTATAACCAGTGATCAACTGTGTTTAAAGGCCAAAGAATGTCCTCAGCATTGTCACTAACCTCTTGTCCTGGGATGAGAGGCACATCATTTTCATATCACATTGGTAGGCACATAATTCATATTCCTGAAGTTTCTTCTTTTTCAAGTTACTTGGAAAATCCTTCTTAGAAGCCATAACTGTTCCTCTTATGGGTATTTTCATTTTATGCAATTCCCAAGCAAGTCGTGGGCTTATGTAGAATATAACCCCCAAAATGTGTTGGAGGTCTTCTGACATTGGAGTGGAACAGGAAAATCCTCGTGTCTGACAAGGTCTGACAGAATTGGAAAGGGTAGAGTAAGGTGAGGTGGGGTTTTATACGCCAGTCATCTGTGGTTGACACAGCGAAAAAAGTCTGAATTGTCAATGTTCTGCTAAGAACCTGGAAATAAAGAATGTATGAATACCTTCCAAAGGCTTAACTTTACAATTAAAACTCCAATGGAGGCCATGCACGGTGGCTCATGCTTGTAATTCCAGGACTCTGGGAGGCCGAGGTGGGCAGGTCACCTCAGCTCACAAGTTTGAGACCAGTCTAAGCTAGAGAGAGACCCCATCTCTAAAAATAGCCGGGTGTTTTGGCAGGCACTTGTAGTCCCAGCTATTACTCAGGAGGCTGAGGCAAGAAGATCGCTTAAGCCCCAGAGTTTGGGGTTGCTGTGAGCTGTGATGCCACAGCACTCTACCAAGGCTGACAAAGAAAAAATATATATAAATAAGTAAAATCCCAATGGAATGCTACATAGATATATAAATTTACCTTAAAAAGTCTGGATAGTTTTTGGGTTACAAGATTTGACTGTAATTTTATTGAAGGAGAGTATCAGTCAGAAAGAGGGGGTAGGAGGTATCATTAATGAAAATAGAAAAATCTTGGCATGTATTAAAAGTGCCTGTCCAGCTTCTGTCCAGGCATAAGGGAACCTAGTGTGGAAGTGGATGTGAAGAGTTGTATCAGTGTCCCTTGAATATTCTGACCACTTGGTGAGGTGGAGACAGACGCCTCAGGTCACAGCCTATATAATTTCTTAAAACATTCCAGTCCCTTCGCCAGTATACATCCTTACTGTGAGATGGAGACGTAGGCTTACTGCTGCCAAACAGTCCATGAATGTAACTTCCTTGTTCTGATTGCAGGCCCACCAATCTGACTTTGCTTTTACTGGTTATTTTCTTGTCTAAGATCAGTTAGCTCATGGGAAGAGAATGCATCATTCGTTCCTCTCAAATATACCCACCGGTTGCTTCACCATTCATTAGTGAGCTGGACTTGAGGCCATGAGCGGCAGCTGCAGGTGCACGTCCTCCTGTTTCTGGGGCACACCTTGCTGCACATTAATGCTATTCTGATTTGGCGAGTCAATCTTGTCTGCCTAGTTACTGTGACTCCACCCCCAGAGAAATGGATCTGATGTGTCTTCTGCATGCCAGTCTGTTTAATACTTTCTCAGCCTCCAAGGCTGAGGGTCAGATCCTGACCTTGGTGAGTTGCACATTAATGCCTCTAGGAAGGCAGCATGCTAACTCCCCGCCAGGCTGTTTGGTCAGCTGCACTCTTGTGCAGTTCTCAGAGAAAAAAGTAGAGGCTAATAAATATGTAAGCTCCTTTTAAAGATTATCACCAATCATATCTCTAACCAAAGCAATAAAAGTAAATTGCTTAAGGGTGGTACCCAGTAAATTTTATAAAATGTTGTATCCTAGGGAGATCAAGGGTAAAATTACATCATAAATGTTGTACTTTTTAAAATGCTTTTACATGTAAGTCTAAAGATTTACTATAAGCTGCCTTGGACCTTTGCAAATGTGAAATTAAATTCCAAAGGAATGCATTATTTATCAGTAGGTTGTCATAAGAAGGAAGGCATTGTGGCGGCTTGCCACATCAGGTCATGTCTTTGCTGGAGCAGTGTTTCTTGGAGTAATGATTGGGAATGGGGAGTGGCTGGAATCCCCTTATGCCTCAGGCTGTTTCATTGTTTTATGAACACACTAAACAGGAGCCAGCTGGGTGACGGCAGAGAGCTAGGACTGGGAATTCCCAGGACCGTGGATTCACAGCACCATGCTTGTGCCACTCTTCTTTTAAGTGTGTAAATGGTTATGGGCACAATACTTACCTCTGTAGCATTGAACTGAATAACCCTTCAAAATTCACATTCTGTGATCCTGTCACTATTTCAGACAAGTTAGAAAATAACAATAAAAATAATCAGACTCTTCTTGGCATATACTTTATGTCACCCTGTTTCATGACAGAGCCCAAAGTAAGCAAATGTTTATAAAGGAGAAGAAAAATTCCATGTAAGTTAAAAGAAAAAAGAAATGATTCCTCTCCTCTAGTGGTTTTGGTGAGGGGGATGGCATGTTCAAGTTGATCCCAAAGAAGAGTGGGAAAATTTCCAATGTTCCTTGCTGTTTTATAAGTGTGACAAGACCAAGAATTGAAATTCTGGCCTATACTTACGTATCCACAGATGCAGCATGGAAACTATCACAATTGTAGATAATTTGTCTTACATGTCCCAGACCAGATTCCACTATTATGTAATTCTACTAGAGAATCCCCATAGAGTTACATGCAGAAAGACAGACAGGCCCATGTGTTTTTTGTAATCTTCTTCCTTCCCTCTCATTTTTTTCCATTACTGACATTTAGATGAAATTATAGACATGAGACCAGTATGGGGCCTGTTGTCTCATCAAATTTATCCCCTGAGGTATGGTTTCATATCAGATGTTTTCTTAGTGTTCTGGCTAATACAGAGTATTTCCACCACTTCACTTCCAATACTATTAAGGAAATTTCTCATTCAGTATTCATTTAGTTTAACCAATTATTTTCCTTATTTATCAGGCTAAATATGCTTCCCCCATATTGTATTTACAAGAAATTTTGAGGCCTATTTCTCCATACCAATTTCAGGGCAGATTTTGAAGAAATTAGTCCCATTCCTGTGCTTCCCTAATCCCCCAAGAGAGTTTTAGAACATCTCCGCTTTAAATGGCTTACATTTCCATCTCCTTGTTAGTAAATAAGTATAATAAAAATTATAGTGCAATGCTACATGTTATTTGATAGAGAAGTGTGAGAGAGAAATATGTTTGTTAACTGACAAACTAGTTACTGTCATAATCCTCTCTCATCTACGCTATAAGAAAATTCTGTTTTGTATTTTCACAATGAATTTTTAAGTCTCTTTTACATTCAGACTTCTGTACCCTGTTTGAACTTTCTAGACACCTGCATCAGTCTGGTGCTCCAAAAGACACTTTATTTTTTTATGTCAATAAAATTTGGGAGACCTGCATGCCTACAAAATTTTTCTGGGTAACCCCTAATAAATTTTGCATCATTGATTACAACTCTGTAGCATCTTATCTTACTCTCTTTATTTATTTTGGTTTCGTTCAGTAAATTGCTCAAGTGAAGCCCCTCAAGTGTGTGAATATTTGGAGACATAATCTGCTCATCTATGTGTTATGATATAATTCCAAGGTATAATAAATATTTTAATGTTATATGTTTAAATTTGACTTCTTTTCCATTTTATTTTTGATATTAAATTTTTTCACTTTCCAGAGCAGTAGCTGTTTGTTTATAATCAAATTGGGCATCATCTTCCACCATACAGATTACTTACATTAGTTGAAGCATCCACTTTTTTTCCCCCAGTAGAGATTTGCAAATTATTATGCTTAGTTATAATAAGAAAAATGGAAATAAGACTGTAAGGGGCAGTAATAGTTGGAAGAAAGTGACAAAAAAAGTAAAATTCAGAAATTATAACTCAATGATATAAAAGTGAAGATCTATGTATTAAAAATAAATGTAAGGATTACATTAGCTTCAAGAATAGATAGAAGAAAAATAAGGAAAACTTCCTAGTAGTACTAGAAGAAAAGTAAGGAAAACTTCCTAGTGTACTGGAAAACAGAGAAGCACACCTTTATTGGACTAGAAACTTTGAGGAAATTTCTGGAAGGTAAGAAGTATATGCCATTTGTATTTTACACATAATGGGCAAAAATTGAATAGGCCTGACAATATGTCAAACACAGTAGAATTTAAGTTAAAACATAATGTAAAGAGTTACCTTGCCTTGATTTAAGTTAAACCCAACAGAAGAAAATGAAATTACCATTAATGCTAATGAACTAAATAACATTATTGATATGTAAAAATCAAAGCTGTTAAAAATAAAAAGGAGAAATAGACAAAATGGTAATCATAGTCATCCTTTAGTAGACTTCTCACAGTGTTAAAGTGTTTGAAAAAATAAGAAAACATTACAATTAATTAGTATAAAAAATGAAATGTATTTAATTGACATGTAGATTTACCCTTACATTTCATAATTTAGAAATAAAATTTTTTGTCAAATACCCATCAGATATTGACAAATTTTGATGACATACCCACGTAAAACACAAACTCATTTATTTCTAAAAAGCAGAAGTATGGTCACTTTCAAGGATCACAATGCATTAAAACTGGAAATATGTGACAAAGGGATAAATTAGAAGGAAAAATCTCAGTTAGAAACTGAAAAGTATTGTCCTAAATGACAAAGAAGAGATAAAGTGTTATAAGTCAGGTTAATCTTTCAGAAAATTAGTGGCTGTATCGATGTAACAAGGTCAAACATAGACTCAACGGAAAATCTATAGTTTTAAATATTATTATTAATTCAAATTTATTATTAATCAAGAAATAATGAAATTACTTTAAGCATTCGACTTAAGAAATTAAAAAAGCAGCATCTTTTTCTTTCCTACTCTCTGTGCTGCCTTCCTCAAATAAATAAATACTTGGGAAAAAAGAAAGCAGAAGAAATACGTTGAAAAAAATAAATTTATGGATTGAGAAGGGATAATAAAACAAGAGAAAATGGGCAAACGCAATAATAATAATCAAACCTCCAGTGCAGATAATGAGGATATTGAAAAAGAAACACTAACAGAAATGAAAAAGGGGATGTAACTACAGATAGAGAAGAAATTTTAAAAGATGTTTGATAGTACAGTGCACAAAATGGATACATTTTGATGAAATGGAGTTCTATAAAAATTGGTAGTAACCAATACTGCCTCAAAAGAAGTTTAAAACTTTTTATGAAAGTAATTGAGAAAGAAATTTGCTTAAAAAAAAAAATGACTGCCGGGCGGAGCCTGTGGCTCAAAGGAGTAGGGTGCGAACCCCATATGCCGGAGGTGGCAGGTTCAAACCCAGCCCCAGTCAAAAACTACAAAAAAACAAAAAAACAAAAAAAATGACTGTCCAAAGGAAATTCTAACAAAACAAATCAGAGGAGAGGAGGAGAGGTTAAAATAGGGTAGACATAGAAAAGGAGGAGGAAAAGTAAGGTAACTTACAGATGGTATGATTGTTAAATGGAAATCCTTAGGAAATAAGCTTGAAAGTTCCCATCTAACAGGAGAGTATTAAAAAAGTGCTTGCTAATCAAATTATTAAAGACAAATAGCTTTAATATATGCCAAGACACATTTGTTGGAAAATAATAGGAAAAAAATCTCATTTATCATAGTAACAAAGAATAAACTTGGCTAGAAATACATAGCAGCTACATGAGGAAAGCTATAAAATTCTGAGTAATTTAGAAATCGTTAAGAACTCGGGAGGCTGAGACAAGAGAATCGCCTAAGCCCAGGAGTTGGAGGTTGCTGTGAGCTGTGTGACGCCACAGCACTGTACAGAGGGCGATAAAGTGAGACTCTGTCTCTACCAAAAAAAAAAAAGTAGTAAAGTAATATTTCTTGAAAAATTAAAATTGATTTTGTAAGATATCAGCTTTCCCCAGATTAGATTTATTTCAACTTTAATAAATATTCTTTGGAGGGTCATGATTAATATTTATGAACATTTACATCTGGAAAGCATAAAACAAATTACAATTGATGGATATAGAATTGCCCTATCAGAAATTAAAATGATACTGTAAAGTAAAATAACTTTTTTTTGGTTTGTTTTCTTAAGAAGGCCCAAGTCAGGTTTGAACTTGCCACCCCTGATACTTGGGACCAGCACTCTAACCACTGAACTACAGGCACCTGTAAAGTAAAATAATTGAAAGTATGGTATATGTGCTAGAAGAGATGCTAAGATTGATGAAACAAATGCAGACCCGTGTCTGATGTACATATAAGGTAATAGCGTATAATAGTTTACACTCATCCCTCAGTGTACGCAGGGATTAGTTCTGGACCCTTGTGTGTACCAAAATCAGCACATTCTCAAGTCCTGCAGTTGACTCTGCAGAGACCACATATGGGAAAATCTGGCCCCCCATATGTTCTGTATTTTCCATTGGCATTTGGTTGCAAAACAATCTGTGTGTAAATGAGACTTTATTTCATTGCATCTAAGATGCCATTGATTGAAAGCACCATTTTATGTTTCTCCAAGAAAAGGAGAAAAAAAAAGATTTCAGTTAACTATGACAAGCTATCAATTGTAAAATGCACACTCATTTCAAAATTACTAAAATGTGAAAAAATAGTAACTGAAATAAATAGATAAAGTGACAATTCAGATCATCATTGAATGGGTAAATACTCAGGTATTATAATAATCCAGTAGCAATGTGGAGAAAGAATTAAGTTGGATTATAAAATTAAATATCATACAATGAATCTTTTAAGCTACTGGGGAAAATATAGGTTTGTATATAATCCTAAAATAAGGAATCCTTTTTAAAAATCAAGGCATTATCATTGAAAACTACAGAGATGATTATTTAGACTTCTTGAAAATCTTCTTCCTCAAATTAACATGATTGACAAATGACAGAACCTTTTCTACAGCTTTTTTTTTTTTTTAAACCAGGGTGTTTTTGTCTGATACAAGTAAATTTTCTAAAGCGTATGAAGAGATCAATGGGATTATCATGAATGCTATATAAAGATGGCTGTCCTTTCTATTCTCAAAGGAGAATTAAATTTTTTTTTTTTGAGAAGAAACAAAGAAAAGTTTATTACTTTGCTGGAAAAGGAGGAAAATGGCAGACAATGGTCTCAAATCCAAATTCCTGCTTCTGAGCAGAAGCACCAAAGCCTTTTTTTTTTTTTTAATTTTTATTAAATCATAATTGTGTACATTGGTGCAATCATGGGGCACAATGTGCAAACTTCATATACAATCTGAAATATTTTCATTGAACTATTTAACATAGCCTTCATGGCCTTTTAATCACTATATGAAGATATTTATATTCTACATTTAGTAATTTTCACTTGTACCCTTGTAAGATGCACCATAAGTGTGATCCCACCAATCACCCTCCCTCCACCCATC
>CAUYRH010023171.1:0-115943 GCA_963574655.1 Perodicticus potto
GATTTATAGTACAGCCTGAAGTCTGGTAATGTGATACCTCCTGATTTGTTCTTATTTCTGAGTAATGTATTTGCTATTTGAGGTTTTTTCTGATTCCATATAAAACGAAGTACTATTTTTTTAAAGTCCTTTAAAGTATGACAATGGTGCTTTAATAGGGATTGCATTAAATCTGTAAATTGCTTTGGGTAGTATGCACATTTTAACAATGTTGATTCTTCCCAGCCACAAGCATGGTATATTTTTCCATTTGTTAACATCTTCAGCTATTTCTTTTCTCAGAGTTTCATAGTTCTCCTTATAGAGGTCTTTCACCTCTAGGTCAATTCCCAAATATTTCATCTTCTTTGGCACTACTGTAAATGGAATAGAGTCCTTGATTGTTTTTTTCAGCTTGACTATTGTTGGTGTATATAAAAGCTACTGACTTGTAAGTATTGATTTTATATCCTGAGATGCTGCTGCATTCCTTAATCACTTCTAAGAGTTTAGAAGTTGAGTCCCTGGGATTTTATAGCTATAGGATCATATCATCAGCGAAGAGTGAGAGTTTGATCTCCTCTGCCCCTATTTGGATACCCTTGATCACCTTCTCTTGCCTGATTGTGATGGCTAAGACTTCCATTACTATGTTGAATAGCAGTGGAGACAGTGGGCATCCTTACCTCATTCCTGATCTGAGTGGAAATGTTTTCAATTTTACACCATTCAATATGGTATTGGCTGTGGGTTTGCTGTAGATGGCCTCTATTAGTTTAAGAAATGTCCCTTCTATGCCTATTTTCTTAAGAATTCTGATCATGAAAGGATGCTGGATATTATCAAAGGCTTTTTCTGTGTCAATTGAGGGAATCATATGGTCTTTGTTTTTATTTTATTGATGTGATGTATTATGTTTATAGATTTGCATATATTAAAACAACCTTGTAACCCTGGAATAAAACCAACTTGATCATGGTGTATAATTTTTTGGATGTGTTGTTGAATTCTGTTTGCTAAGATCTTATTAAATATTTTGCACTGATATTCATTAATTATATTGGTCTATAATTTTCTTTCTTTGTTGGATCCTTTCCTAGTTTGGGTATCAGGGTGATATTTGCTTCATAGAATGTGTTGGGAAGTATTTCTTCTTTCTCTATGCTTTGGAAAACGTTTTATAATATAGCTACTAGTTCCTCTTGAAAGGTTTCATAGAATTTGGATGTGAAGCCATCTGGTCCTGTCCTTTTTTCTTTTTAGGGAGATTTCATATTGTTGATGCTATTTCAATGATTGATATAATTTTATTCAAGATTTCTAATTCTTTCTGGTTGAGTCTAGGAAGGTGGTGTGTTTCCGGGTATTGGTCCATTTCCTTCAGGTTTTCATATTTCTAGGAATAGATATTTTTGTGGTAATCATTGAGGATTCATTGAATTTCTGAAGTATCTGTTGTTATTTCTCCTTTATTGTTTCTGATAGATGATATAAGAGATTTTACTTTTCTATTTCTGGTTAGGTTGGCCAAAGGTTTATCAATTTTGTTCATCTTTTCAAAAAACCTATTTTTGTTTCATTGATCTTCTGAATGTTTCTTTTGTTTTCAATTTCATTTGATTATTCCCTAATTTTGTTTATTTCTTTTCTTTTGCTGTGTTTGGCCTTACAATGATCTTCTTTTTCCAGTTTCTTGAGATGATCCATTAAGTTGTTGGCTTCCTCTCTTTCTGCTTTCTTGCTGAAGGCTTCCAATGCTATACATTTCCCTTTTAGGACTGCCTTTGCAATATCCCACAGGTTTTGATAATTTGTGTTTTCATGATCATTTTATTCCAAAAATTTGGTGATTTCCTTCTTAATTTTGTCTTTGACCCAGCTATCATTCAGCCTAAGATTATTCAGGCTTTGAGTATGACTTTGAGTATGAAGATTCCTGTTGATGTTGAGTTCAACTTTTATTACATGGTGGTCTGAGAAGGTATAAGGAATAATTTCTACACTTCTAAATTTGCTGAGGTTAGACTTGTGTCCTAGGATATGATCTATTTTGGACCCGTGGGCTGATGAGAAGAATGTATATTCAGTTTTATTAGGGTGAAATGTTCTGTAGAGGTCTGTAAAGTCCATTAGTTCTAGGGTCAGGTTTAAGTCTAGTATTTCTTTGTTTAGCTTCTTCTTGGAGGATCTGTCCAAAACTGTCAAAGGGGTGTTAAAATCTCCAGCTATTATAGTGCAGGAAGATATCAAGTTGTTCATATCTATTAGGGTCTGCTTTATGAACTGAGGAGCATTCTGATAGGGTGCATAAATTTTGATTATCAAAATTTCCTCATGTTGGGTACAAATATGTAGTGTCCTTCCTTATCATTCTTTATGTTTGTTGCTTTAAAGCCAATTGTATCTGCTGCTAAAATTGCAACCCATGTTTTTTTCTGCTTTCCATTTGTCTGTATTATATAAGGCCATCCCTTCACCCTGAGTCTATTTTTATCCTTTAAGGTAAGGTGAGATTCTTGTATACAGCAGATATCTGGTTTGAGTCTATGTATCCAGTCAGCCAGCCTGTGCCTCTTTAGAGGACAATTTAAACCATTTGCATTAATTGAAAGAATTGATAAACCTGGTTGTGTTTTGGGTGTCATGATGTTTGGATATCCAGTGGACATTTTTAATCCTTTCACCACTGTGGAAGGTGGGTTTTGTTCAAAAATTTCTGGGTGAGTTTACTTTGGAGGTAGTGCATTGTGCTGGTCATTGTGGAGGATGGGTCTGAGAATACCATGGAGAGCTGGTTTAGTTAAGGCAAATTTCTTCAACATGCCTATATCATTAAAGTATTTGATTTCTCCATCACAAATGAAATTCAGTTTAGCTGGATACAGGATCCTGGGCTGGAAGTTGTTTTGTTTTAGGAGACTGAAGGTCGATGACCATCTTCTTCTGGCTTGACACGTTTCAGCTGAGAGATCTGCAGTTATTCTGATATTTCTCACTTTGATGCTTTTCTTATTCTGGCTGCTTGCAGAATTTCGTCCTTTGTCTTAACTTTGGCGAAGTTAGTCACAATGTGTCTAGGAGATGCTTTATTTGGATTGAGTCTTGCTGGGGTTCAAAACTGTCTGCTATCTGAAGTTCTCTATCTCTTGCAATATTTGGGAAATTCTCCTCCAAAATCTCTTGGAGTAGAGCATCTGTACCTTTAGGACCATCCTTTTCTCCTTCAGGAATTACTATAAGACGAATATTTGATCTTTTGGAGTGATCCCACAACTCTCTCAGAGAATCATCAGTTTTTTGCTTCTCCATTTGTCTGCCTCATTGATTGTTTGGGAACTTTCAAAAGCTTTGTCTTGAGTTTCAGAGATCCTTTCTTCTACCTGGTCAACTCTATTACTGAGGTATTCTACTGTATTTTGGAGTTCCTCAACTAACATTTCTGTTCCCTTGAGTTCTGCTATCTCTTTTCTCATTATGTCCATATCTTTGGTGACTTGGGATTTGAATTCATTAATTTCTTGAGACAACCTTAGAACTACTCTTTGGCATTTGATTTCTATCTGTTCTTCCATTCTATTTATCTTATTTGCCATCCATATTCTGAATTCCTGAATTCGATTTCTGACATTGCTGCCATTTGTCTATGTATGGCATCTCCAGTTGTATCTCCTTTGTCATTTCTTGGGTGGGGGTGGGGTGGGGTGCTGATCTACTCTGGTTATTCACATTGCCAGAGTTCTTCTGTCAGGTCCACATCATGTTTATTTTCCACCATTTGGTTATTAGAAGTGGTACGGTGAGATTGAGTTGGGGTTTCCAGGTAGTAGAGATAAGCCCCTTACCAAAGTGCTAGGCTTTGTAATTGTGGCTTATCTGTTACCTTACAAAGGCCCCTTTCAAAATTTAGCCAGAGACTCTGAGAACCTATTTGGTGAGATAGTGCAAGCTAGCTCTGTTTTGATATCAGCCAACATCTACCCTATCCTAAGAAATCACAGTATTAGATTTAAATCTTGACTGGGAAGACATGCAAATAGCTGCGGCACCCAGCCACCACCCTTCAGTTCTTTTCTGCTACAGAATTTCGAAGGTCAATCTCAGAATGCCCCTAAGTGGACAGCCCCAGACACGAGTTCCAATTGTCTCAGGCAATGCAAACCCAGAGAGGGATTCAAGGGTCTCCAACAGCACAATTGGAGCCAGGGATCCACACTCCTGCATGCCAGACTCAGTCTACACTATTGTCTGCTTCTCTGCTCACAGGCCCAGCTGGAGCCAGTGGCCACGCCCCCACCCACCAGTCTCAGTCCACATTCAGCTAGCCTCTGCTTGTCAGACCAATTGGAGTCAGGGGACCATGCCCCCACCTGCCAGTCTCAGTCCACTGTTTGGCAAGTCTCTGTTCACAGGCTCTGCTTGATTCAGGGCACCACACTTGGCCTGTAGGTCTCAGTCCTCACCTGATAAGCCTCTGCTCAGCAGCCCTGCTGGAGACAGTGGACCATGCCCTAGCCCTCAGGTCTTGGTTCACACCAAGTAAGCCATTGCTCAAGGGTTCTGTTGGAATCAGAGGACCATGCCCTTGCTCTCAGGTCACAGTCCATAGGTATCAAGTTTCTGCTAACAGGCCCAGCAGGGGGCTGGAGACCAGCCCTGTCCACCAAACTCAGTCCACATGGGGCAACCACCCTCCTGCTGTGGGTGCCATCAGAGCTGGGGGTTCTACACCCCGTCCTTCTAGATACACCCCAAACTGACAGTTAACACTACCACTGGCTGGGAATTGTCATAACCAGGGGACTGCTCCTTGTCCTGCTGAGTGTCCCTTTCTTCCCACACCTTCTTTCTTCCCTGTTAGTCACAGATTCCATCCTGATGGTTGGTGGTCCACACTATGCCCAGTTCTCTCAGGACAAGACCAAACACTCTGTGCTGTGCAGGGGGCAGAACTTCAGGGCGCCATGTGAGGGGGAAAGGGTAGACTGGGAGTTTGGACTTGTCGGGGAAAATATCTGTTCAATTTTATGCCTGGCCGGGTGGTGTTTAGGTTCATAAGTGGGAGCTCCCTGGAGAAAGAGACCTGGAGTTTAGTTGCTCTCTCCAACGAGGTAAAATGAGACATCTTTTGTTTCCTGCTCATAGGCAGATAGCCCCTGGGGGAGGGATCTCCATCCTCTAGTTGATAGACTTTGTACCTGTAATTTGTTTTCTTGAATGCTCTTCCTTGGAGTTTCATCTTGCCGAACTTCTTTCTTGGCTCAGCTCCCCATTTTTGGCTTCATAGAGTCTGATTCTGTCCAGTTTTTCATCCTCTGCTCAGGAGTCTCTGCCAAGGGTTGCTACCAGTCAGCCATCTTCCCAGAATTCCCCTAAGAAAATTTTATTTGAGGATCTTGTTATGAAAATGTGTATCAGGTATTTTAAGGTTCATTAATTGCTTTTCTTGATTGAATAATAAAGGCATTGATAAAAGAATTTTATAATGCAATTTAGATTTTTCAAACTCATTTATCATCTCAAAAATTCTTATTAGAGAAATACTATATTTCACTGATTCTAAGATAAAATACTTTTTACACATTTTAACATCTTTGACATATTTAGAATGAGTCTTACAGTCAATGACAAGTAAGCACTGGCCATAATTTAAGTAGTGCCAACAAGTGGCTTTTGTTATACATAAAATAATGGTATCTCCTACATTTGAATGGTACATATTCAATTACACTACTTTTCTCATCACAATTAAACAACTGTCTATGCATCTATGTATACTTCTACTTTATCTATCTATCTATTATCTATCTGTCATCTATCTACATTAACAATGAAAGGTGCATGCCAGGGCCAGAGAACACTATTTTTTTTTTAGTTTCAAAATGTTAAGGCAGTACAAATGTTTTTGTTACATGGATAGCTTTTACAATTTTTTCAGTGCTCTTAGTGCGCCCAACACCCAAATACTGTTAATTGTACCTGACACAGCTAGATTTCTACCTCACCTCCAACCTTCTTGATTTCCAATGACCTTCACTTCTCTCTGTGCTCATATTTGCCCATTTATTAGTTCCAAATTATTGGAGAGTTCATGTAGTATTTGTTTTCCCAGTCCTGAGATATTTCACTTGGTATAAGACTCTCCAGGTCCATCAAAATTGCTACAAAAGATGTTATTTCCTTTTTTATGGCTGAGTAGTACTCAATGGTATATATTTGGGAGACTGTTTTTTAAAAAGCAATCACTGCAAAAATACTGGATGTTGCCACATGTGCCTACCCAGCTACGCCTGCTTCTAATGCCAGGGCCCTCGATGTGCTACTTAATGATCTTGAAGCACTCAACCTTGACAGGTATTTAATTGTCTTGAAGCACTCAACCTTCACAGCAGGGTATTTTAGAGCCTCCATATCAAATACGTTTTAATGTCCAATGGTGGACCCTGCTGCTATAGCCCTGGGGAATCCCCGTGATAACCTCTGAATCGCCCACTCTAGCTTTAACCTCTTCTTGGTACAACACCTTGTCTAAATGACTGGTACAGGGTTGGAGATTTTCCTTAACAAGGACTCCAAAGTGTTTGGTAGAGGGTCTACAACAAGATAAGCACTCAAAAAGTGTTATCTACTTTCCCTTCACTTTTGAATTCTGTGCACTCAATTTTTGTGTTTTAATGTAAACATACACATCTCTTCTTATGTAATTTATTTCTTAGATTAATTAGGAGAGTAAGTACTATGTGTGTTCAATTTCCTTTCACGACATGCAAATAGTTCTTTAATAAGAACTTTATAGAGGTGATGGAAATATAATAGTATTCAATACTGACAGCCAAAATGAAAAGACAAATCCTATCATTTTCCCAAGGACATTTTATCTTAGAGATTTCCAGCATTCATATTAAATTATTGCTGATGTAACTCAGATAAAAAAAAGTCTTTAACTGGAAAACCACTTCTTTAGTGAGGATGAGAAGCACTTTATCACTTGCCTTTTTTCAGAAGTGCCTATACATGAGCAAAGCAGGGCACTTTGTTTTTAAAATAAAATTTCGATCATTGTTCAGATTCCTCAATTCATGATGAGCTTTGGGATTCTTATATTTTTTAAAAAATGTATAGAAGGCAATATAAAGAAACTTTCTCAATTAATTTTGTCACACTGAAATACCTACTAGGAGATGAGATTATATTTTGCCAACTTTATTAATAGTTATGAATTTATAAAAAACTATAACACAATATATGAACTCAAAAAGTAATTTAAAATGACTTTGCTTAGAAAAAATTCTAATTACAGGTACCTTTTAAAAGCAAATTTCCACAATACACTTATTTATTTAGCTTCATGAGATATTTACAAAATGTGGCTATATATTAGGTTACAAAAGTTAATGTAAAACATTCTATGTACAGAAATTATACAGAGCATGTTTTCTTACATTTTGCAATGTAAGTGGAAATTAAAAGCAAAAATGAAAAGGAAATACTATACTCAATTGTCTTAAAAAATTATTTTAGATACTTCATTGTTTGAACAACAAACTTAAATTAAAATTGCAAAATATAAAGGAAATACAGATTAATAAAACATTGTATCCTCAAAATATTTCAAACCTAAATTAAAATTTTTACTATCAATTTTTTGCCAAATTTAAACATTTTAATTTCAAATGATTTAGGTATCTAGTATACTAAAGTGCGTTTTAAAAATTTGTAATTAAATATTCTTTTCTTTAAATGGTTGATTCAACTATATCTTGTTTTTATTATGGGGGTACAATTTTTTAGTCACATGAATTGCTTTTGTACAAAGTTTTAAGTGTGCCCATCCCCTGGATGGTATGCATTGTACCCAGTAGGTTTAAATTTACTCATCCCTCCTTCTTCTCCACCTCCCCTTGCCTGCTTTCCATTAAGTTTTACTCACAAATGTACACATGGGTGTTGATTAATTAGTTTCAGTTAAATAGGAGGTACATGTTGTGATATTTTTTACCCCATCTCGTGATACCTCAAACAATGGTCTCCAGTTGCATCAAGGTTGTAATAAAAAGTATCAGTTCACCATTTTTTGGCTGAGTAGTACTCCATGGTGTACACATACCACATTTTACTCATTCACCCATGTATTGATGGGCATTGAGTGATTTTACATTGTTATGATTGTGAACTTTGCTGTCATGAATATTCCAGTGGGTGAGCCTGTTTGGTGTCATGACTTTTTTTTCCTTTAAATAAATATCCAGTAATGGGATTGCTGGGTCAAATGGTAGGTCTATTTTTAGTTCTTTGAGGTATCTCCATACTACTTTCCATACCAGTTTCCAGTCCCATCCTCAATATGTCTGTAAAAGTGTTCCTTTTTCTCCTCATCCACGTCAGCATCTGTTGTTTGGGGACATTTTTGATAAAAGCCGTTCTCAAAAGGTGAGGTCACCTACTGTGCACAATGCAATGGTACATTTCAAAACTATTAAGAGTAGAGTATAAATGTCTTACCACAACAAATAAGTAAGTGAGGTGATGGTTATGTTAATCAGTTTGATGTATGCATTCCACATGGTACATCACATCAGCACATTGTACTCCATAGATGTACACAGTTATGATTTATTTTAAAAAGAGCCCTTCTCAGTGGAGTTAGGTGATACCTCATTGTGGTTTTGATTTATATTTTCATGATGATTAGAGACATTAAGCATTTTTTCATATGTTTAATTGGCCATTAATCTAATTAATACATGATGACTAACAGACTTAAACCTAAGGCATGAGACTATAAGAGTTCTAGGAGAAAATGTTGGAAAAACTCATAGATAACAGCCTAGGCAAATAATTTATGAAGAAGACTTCAAAGGCAATCACAGCAACAACAAAAATAAAAAAATGGGACAAGATTAAATTTAAAACTTCTGAACTGGCAAGAAAACAATCAGTAGAGCAAAAAAACAACATACAAAATGGGAGAAAATATTTGCATGCCATACATTCAATAAAGAGATGATAATCAGAATCTATAAAAAAAGTTAAATACACGAGGATAAAAAATGAATTGAATATTCTTTAGTCTATTACTTTAGCAAAATTTTAAGACATTTTAAGTATGAAATAACTTCTTTGAGTAGATAAATTGTGAACTTAGTAAAACACACATTTAATAAAGACTAAATGGCATCTAGACATAGATTTATTCCCTAACTATCTTCTAAATGAGAATCTGTACTTTCAAAACTTACACTTAGATGACATCTTGTATATAAGTCTTAATTTCATTAAAGGAAAATATTTGTTCTTTTGGCCTCAGAATTATATGTTAAGAAATATGTAATATTTTCTTACTATAAATTTTAGTGTATACCAATTAATTTTCATTATATTAAATTTGAATACATTTGGGTAGCACCTGTGGCCCAAAGGAGTAGGGCACCGACCCCACATGCTGGAGGTGGTGGATTCAGACCAAGCCCCTGCCAAAAACTGTGAATTTGCATGCATTTAAATAATGTAATAAATTTGAGTATATAATGAGATTTCTAAGGATTTCATTTTATGTTCAAATTTAATCATTTAATAAAACTATAAACTTAGTAATACTAATAAATATAATTTCATTATATTAAAAAGTTTATTCTTTTAGAGGACTTAAATATGAGATTATTAAAAACAGTGTACTTTGACTAAATATGAACAAATAAGTTCATGACAAATGTTAGGTACTCACAGGGCTTTCATGCATGTTTGATGGTAACAAATATTAAGCTTGAAGATTAATATTCTTGATTGCATTAAGAAGAATATATTCTTACTGTAAAAATAAAAAAAGTTATAGCATATTAACCAGATCTTTATTCAAAGCTATTACAGCAAGAATCAAATCTGTAATCAGATAAGTTATGAATAGATACAGTCTAATGGATTACTCTCATCACCATTAAATAAGCTCATAATGTTTTGCTTTGCATTAGCTTTTGCCTCCAGAGAAGCTCAAAGCATATTGAAATTCAAATTAGTCTGCTTAGAAATGTTGAGAAAGTGTACAGCACCTCCCATCCTACGGGAAGACTGACTTGAAAGGTCAAACGTGTTATTGGAAATGACTTGGTATGAGACAGTGGCCAAATGCTAGCCACAAAGCTACATCCAGCTTACACATTGCTAAGAAATCTTTCAAGTAGTTCATACTGCAAATCATCACCAATTGAAATAAAATTAGTAATGAAGGAAAATCCATCCAGAGACTCCCAATAAATAGTTTTGTCTTGCATCACAAAAGGACAATAATTCACAAATTTCCTCCACTTTCTCTTCCACATTTCCGAAAAGGAAAATTTGAATGGAAAAATTTAGTTTTTAACTATGTACTGGCACCCAGGAAGTCTTTTGTTTTATATCAGTCTTTCATTAGGTGAGAAAGCACGTGTTAGGTGAAATAATGTTATTGAGGGGCTAATTCCTTTTCCTCCCCATTTTTCTAGGAGGCGCTATAGTACATTTCAGTCAAAATGCTGGCAGCATGTGACTAGAGAGTGCCAGGAAGATGAGACTTGTGTCAGGTCCTTAAGCAAACAGGACCTCACTTGCTCAGGAAGTGATGCCTGCAAAGCTGCTTACATAGGTACCCTGGGGACTGTCCTTCAAGTGCAGTGCACCTGCAGGAACATTAAACAAAGTGAAGAATCTTTGTGCAAGATTTTCCAGCATATGCTTCATAGAAAATCATGTTTCAGTAAGTTCCCCAAATAAAATTCACTCATTCCCCTTCTCTCTCTCTCCTCACATACAACACAAACATATAAATGTATGTAGTGGTTTTCACTATGCAGTATAAAGAGGTAATCCAGCACAGAAAGTTTATTCACAAAGATATTTTTGCATTTGCTATTGCATTTGAAAATCCATTTTCTGATTATCTTTGCGTATTCACTATTTCACTCACTTAGCATATAGTAGTACGGTTTTCTAAAATGTATATATCAGTCTTAGTTATCATTTGTTGATTTCAGTGTCAATAGCACAGAAGGCTTATCCTATCTGATAACTGGATATATCAGGTGTCTATTGTTAAACAAACCACCCCAAAGTAAATGACTTAGTAACCATTCCCTTGCTCACAATTCTGCACACTGGGCTGGACTTGGCGGAATGGCTCCTCTTGTGGTGTTGTCTGGGATCACTCATCTTGCTGTCTGGCAGCTCTTGCGGAGCCGAATAGCCAAGGTGCTGTTGAGCATGCTCTGTTGGTGGGGATGTTGTGGCTGTCTTCCAGTGGCATCTTCAGCAGTACATCCTGGAAATTTTCCATGGCAACAGCAAAGTTCCTAGTGGCTAAGCCCCACTGTGCAGGTATTTATCAAGTATCAGCTATTGTCACATTTGTGACTATTTTACTGGACAAAGCAAATAACACAACAAGCCTCAGAGACACTGTGGGAGGGGACAAAGCTGTGGATATTCAAGATGGGATTTATCAGAGGTCGCGAATTTAACACTCTGGCTTCCCTAGCCTATGTACGAAATATTCACTCTTAGATTCAATTCTTCTTTTCTCATTCTTTAACATATGCACACGTGAACCCATTTAAGATAATAATGATACAGAAAACACATTTTCTGAAGTTACTGGTTATTTTACAGATAAGAATGTATATTTAGGAATTTAATATATGTGTTCTTTGTGCACTGTGTTCTATCTTTGTCTAGAGTCTCTAAGTGAGCAATGGCCAAGAGGGCGTTTTCTATGAGTCTAATAGAACATGTATATTTAAGTTTCGTTGCATTTGACTTTCATAGTGTTTGGCTATGGTAACAAAAAATAAAAACTGTTTATGCAATGGCAGTAGAAATGAACATTTAAACATCGATAGACCTTAAAGTAATATATGAATGTTTTAAGAAAATTCAAAAGTATTTCACTTTTCTTCACTGGTATAATACTAAAATTTTACCTTTAAATATTGCATACTAAAACTAGGAATTTCAAATGTAGGGAATATAGAATTAAATCAATCTTAGAGGCCTTGGGTCACAGTTTTCAGTATAGTTGTTTCTTGGTTTCAGTGGGGGATTGGCTCCAGAACTGTCCGGATACCAACACCTGTTCATGTTTGAGTCTTTTCTATCCTATGCTGTAACATTTGCGTGTAACATAAGCACATCCTCACATATATTTTAAATCATCTCTAGATGGATACCAATACAATATAAATGTAACATGAAAGGTTGTCACATTGTTTTTTAGTTTATATTATTGTGTTATTATTTTTTATTGTTTTTCCCTGAATATTTTGATCCCCAGTTGATTGAATTCACAAGTGCAGAATCCACAGATATGAAGGGCTTACTGCACTTGATTTAATAAGGGAAGTTTCAAACAAAGAACAGAACCAAACCTTTAGGCATTCCTTGCTAGTTCTGCAAAATCTTTTATCAACTGCTCACAAAATGAGGATGTAGCACATGGATTTTTTTTTGAAGAAAATATGTCTCTAATCTTTGCTGTGATTTCTCACATCAACCTGGCACTCTCATGCATCTTCTAGATGATCCGTCCTTATAGCATGTTTCCAAACTCTTTACCTTCTGCTTACTTTACTGGAAAGCCGCAGAATTGACTAGAACTCAGAGGACAGAGGGAGGTTGTTCAGTCTGTCACATTTGTTTAAATTAGAAACTTTGTTTCTCAAACTCATTTGACCTCAGGCCACAGTAACCAATACATTTTTGTCTCAGCTGTTTACTTGCAATGCATTATGTTTTTCAGATGTCATTTTTGTTTTATTCAGTTGTTTTCTGATGCTGACTGTCACCCGCTACTGTGATTTTGAGACTCATTTATGTTCTGCTCTCTGAAGTTTGAAAAGACACTTTTTGGGAGTGTAAGTTCGTCTGTAAATACTCTACCCTGATAGATCCAAGCCCGAGTCTTCTAATAATTATAAAGTAACCAGTATTTATTGGAGGCATATTTTTGTCACATTTTTACATTTCATCTTAACAATTCCGTGAGCGGCATACTATTATCTTCTTGTTTCAACACATGAGGTTTTACCCCTGGCTGGCTCACTCAGAGGCCACTCTGTTCTCTGGTGAAAGGGGGAATGGAAACAGCTTGAGTCTATTCAGCTCTAAAGTCAGAACCTCATACTTCTATTCTCAGATCAAAGCGCTGAAGACACATTGAAGGGATTCTGTCTGTTCCTGTGGGCAGGACTAGACTCAGGCAGAAGGGCATTCTGAGGGTGTGTTCTGCCACAGACGTAATACCAACTGTCCTCTGTGTAATACCAACTGTCCTCTGGGTTCACAACAGACTTGCTTTGCTGTAATATTCTGAAATTATGAACAGCGTAAATCTGTGGTGGTTGGAACTGATAGAGCAATGGGAAACAGAAAAATAGAAGACAGGAAAATTTAAGCCAGAAGACTGGAGAAATGGACACGTTTGAAGCGGCCATCGTTATGTTTCCCCACTGTATTGGAGGAAGCAGAAGCTGGACCTCAAGCTGACAGGGATGGTCTCTCTCCACCTTGCCCAGAGCTGCCTTTGATAACACCAGCTGTACTCACCTAAAATAAATATGGAAAGACCACTGTATGGCCTCTAAAGACTCAGCTCCTTCTGTTTGAAGAATTTAAAGCGTACGAAGGGAAAAAAACAAAGTGGAAGAGGAGTCAGGGAAGAAGAAGAAGTGGAAGTAGGAGAAGAAAGAGGAGGAGAAGGGGAAAAAGAAAGAGAAGGCCATGGAGAAGGAAGAGAAGCAGACGAAGGGGAAGGAGGAGGTGGAGAAAGAAGAAATAGAAGACTTATCTCTGGTAAATCCCACAGAGAATGGAAAGCAGCAGTATAAATGTGATACATGCTTAAACAAATGCAAAAAAATAGATAAAAATAAACGCTTCCCTCAATCTCATTCTTGTGATATAGCCTATATTAAAAACGTTGCTATATATTCTTTTAAACTTTTTCTTTACTTGCAATACATACGTACCTTAAATACCAGGTATACATCCAAACACATGCTTCCCTCACCCTGACACATGCACAAAATGTTTTAAGGAAATCAAACTATACATGTTGCTTTACAGCTTGCTTCTTAAACTTAAAAACATATGCTAGACCTATTCCCAAGTATGTACATACATTGTGGCTTAACTCTTTCTACAGACTGCAGGGCATCTTATAGTGTAGCCAGAAGTGTGAGCTCACCTCCTATTAATAAGAGCAATTCTCAGTCTTTGTTAAATAAGACAGTCACCGAGGTATTAAAATTTTTCATGAAAATATTATTATTCATTGTAGAATGATAATATTCTACAGTGGCAGGACCAGTAGGAACATCACCATGGTCATTTGACCAGTGCAATTTGAAAAGGCTCTATACTTTGAAGCACCCTAGGCTGAGGGTTCAATGCTCTGTGGGCACTGTCTAAAAATTCTTAGTAATTTCATCTTTTTGCTTTGTATCTTGCAAATGAAATCCAGTGGGACAATGGACCATGTGAGAGGCAGCTGGGGCTTCAGCTTATGTTTTTTTGCTTCCTGCCACTTCGCCTTTTCCAGGGACAGGCAGGTTCTCAGCTGTGGGCTCCCACCCTTGGATCCTCCAGGCCATGCCCCGCCCCCCCATCCCTCCCTTATCCTGAGATTATTGCCAGACATTTCCCTATTTATTTTCTAAAATGATAGAGAGCTTTCCAGTTTGTAGATGTATATTTTTCTCTTCTATTTTCCAATACATATTTATTATTTTCTCACTAAAATAATTTCTCAATTTTTTTTGCATAGCTCGGCTATCTATAGTTATTTCTAGGTATTGCTAAGTATTAGAATTTCTATTGAAGGTCGCATATTTTTAGGATTATATTTTTAAATTCCTTGTAATGGGACTACAGAAATTTAATTGATTTACATAGATACATTTATAGGCAGAAAAGTTGTTAAATGCACTATTTATAAATTCTAACAATTTATTGAGCTATTTTATGCTTCCAATATAGATAACCCTACGCTCTTCAATAACCATGGTGTTTCCTTTGCTCAATGTTCCTGCCTCTCCTCTCTTTTGCCCTCCCTTCGATCCCTGTAACACCCACTACCCAGAGAAACGTGGTAACTGTATATGGTGATAGTGAGCGTCTTTGTCTTATTCCTAGACCCGAGGGGAGTCTCTCACCATTTACCATTCAATAGGATGTTTGTTATAAGTTTTTTGTAGCTACATTGTATCAGAATAAAGAGGTGGTGTTCTATTCATAAACTGCAAATCACTTTTAAAGACCGAATTTTGAAATTTATTAAAAGCTATCTTCACATTTGAAGATCTCGTGTGAAATTCATTGAGCATGTTTTAGTCATTTTTTCGTGGTAGAGTAACAGTCATGGTTCTCAATTTGTTATACTATCAGAAATAGAAGCATTGCATTTTTTCTACACCCAGTCACAAATCTCTATTTGCATCAAAAGAAAACAAATACCCAACAACAATAGATTCAACTTACTAATGAGCACCCTGTCATTTCCCCCTCACAGCCAAATTTTCAAGAAGAGTTGCCTGTGTTCAAGTTTCAATTTCTCTATCTCTTACAGACGGCTCCAGCCATTGCCGTCTTGTCTCTGGGTGGAGACCCACCAAAAACCTGCTTGCCTGTTGGTGTGAACACATCCTTTCCAGAAATTCTAGATGTCCTTGTCTTATTAGGATTTTAAGCAACCTTCAAGAATAGTTGCTACCATTTTCTTTCTTGATAACCCCACCCCCATTGGATCTTATTCCTCTGATCACTCTGGATGCTTTTTCTCTCTACTTTGTGGGCTTAACTGATTGGGCTATTAATATTTGTGTCACAGAACTCCACCGTCAGCTCTCTGCTAAAGTGACAGAGTCATCACCTAGTAGACCTCATCCACAGCCACAGCACCATCGCCTCTTACCTTGACTAATGATCTTCAGGGGCTATCTCTCTTCTAAGCTTCAGATCCAATTATCTGTGTGCTTATTTGATATCTTATTTGGGGCTATAAGCTTGTGATATGACAAATAAACTCCAGAATCTCAGAGGCTCTACGGTGAGAGCTTATTCCTCAGTAGCATAAAGTCCAAGCATTCAGAATGGCTATTTGGAGGACTAGCCTCTTTCCAACGTGCAGCTCTGCCTCAGAGGATCTCCTAGTTCTCTCCACTTGGCTGAGGCAGGGGTGTAGAATGGACCACAGTCACCAAGCAGCCTTTTATGGTTTGGTATTGGCAACAGAACACATCACACACACCCCTCGTCCACCTGCCCATCTTAGTCACGTGGCCACACCCATCTCAAATGTGACGGGGAAGGAGAGTCAAGCTTTGATTCAGGAGGAAAGGCAACTGTGGTTAGTAATCACCATGTCAGTCTCTGCCACAGTTGACCCTTCCTTTTGACAAATATGCATTTCTTTCTTCTGTTCACACAGAATACACTTACCCCTTCCCCAAAGCAGACATCACAGTATTTCCCAAGTTCATATACAGTCACAGCTACCAGGAAACCTAGGGAATCAAATGACTCCTTATTGGGTGTCATGTCCCCTAATGCAAACACCAAACACCAACACACCCACGCACACTATATGCGTATGTATAGTATCGGGGACAGCATTATCTCAGGAAAAATTCCTATTCAAAATAAGGACAAATGAGAGAGCAGGACACACAGTAATGAGACTACCATAGGGACTGTGGAATGTGGATTTTGTTAGACCCAAAAGCAAGTTATTTGTAAAGAACCACTTTCTGTTGTTCCTATTTTCTCCTCTGAAAGGTTCTTCCTCCACCATTTTTCCCCATGCCATATCTGAAGTCGGTTTAGGGGAGAGTATGTCCTCTTTGGAGAACATGGAACGGTCACAGGCCAAATACTGTTCATACAAGTATGAGGAAAGTTTGAGTAATTGTTTTAAAGTTTTTAAAAGAAATAGATTTTTTGCAAGAAGGCTGGCTTGCCTGGCAATGTATTCTCTGAAAAAAATGTGTTAAATTTGCTCTTTTTCAGTTACACGTGCCAGCGTCCCCAATAAAAAGTATTTTCTTGAATTGGTTCCCAAGTCTCCCTTATGTCTGAGCTTCCTCACCTTCACGCCTCTCTCTCTGATCTCATGATTTAAACTGATCTACACAGTAGACTTGAGTGAAGATGTTCTATCTTTATTCTGATCTTTGCTGGAGATAATTTTCAATTTTACTTCTTACTGTTTAGGACCAAGAAGTAGTCAGCTGTTTCTAGCTGAGAGGGCTACCATTCAGCACTGGCAGAAGCTCGTTAGTCAGCCTACAGAGAGAGAATGCATTTTGTCGGGCCTACATATAGCTGCCATCCTTGCCACCATAGCCCATCTCGTCATGCTCGTTGCATTAGCATGGGGTGGCTGAAGAGAAGGCCTTGCCAACCTGCACTGGATAAATTGCTAGTATATCTGGTCATGAAGGGCCTTCTCTGTAGAAGGTACTCTCTGCTAGGCTTTAATCTGAGATATGAAAATCTGCCCACTTTGAATCACCACCATATGTCCTTTCATGTCCCTTCCTCCTTTCTTTTCTTTTTTTTTTTTTTTTACAATATTCCAAGTTTATTCTTTTGCCTCTCTTCCACTCCATGTGCCAATGACCATGAATTTTACTTCTAGCTACTTTTCTAATCATACCAAGAGAACAGTCAAGAGCTCACACTCTTCCTGTGGAAGGGATTTACCTTCACCATTGTCCTCTTAAGGCCACCACTAAGCAGGTGTGTTGTGTGGAAACTGTCCATTTATACCAAGCACTGATAAACTGGGATCACCCTCCCAAGAACCAATGACTTTCCGTGTCTGATAAAACCCAGTAGAAGCTACAGTTTCAAATGCTGATAGTCCCCTACCATGGACAGCATGCCCGAGGGGTCTGTGCTATAATTCTTGTGTTAGGATTTGTCAAGGACTCCACATACCGTCTAAAGAGCTTGAAAGATATATAACGTTCCTCTAACAGAGCAAATATTATATATTTGTAAACTTTCTACCTTTAAAGTCATTGCTTTGATTCTGGATTCAGAACAGAATCATTGCGTTTCTTTTGTTTGATGCTTTACAAAGACCATACAAGTTTTTAGGGGGTTATTTCTTATGTTTTGTTTTTCCCCAAAATTTATTTTCCAAAAATTGACACATAAAATTGTATGGATTTATTGTGCATAACATAATGTTTTGAAGTATGTATAATTGTGAAAGATTTAAATCTAATTAACAAATATATTACCTTACATATTTAACATTTTTATGATGAAAGCATCTTTCTTAGCATTTTCAACAATATAATAAACCATCATTAACTACAGCCACCAAGCGATGCAAGGTCTCTTGAACTTACTCCTCCTGTCTAACTATAATTATGCATTCTTTAACCAACATCTCCCCAGCCTATGGTAACCACCATTTCACTCTCTTCATCTGTGAGACCAAGTTTTTTCAATCCTACATGTGGTTAAGATCACATGGTATTTGTCTTTTTGTGCTGAGCTTATTACACATAACATAATGTCCGCCATGTTTAGCTGGATTTTTTGTAAATAGCAATATTTGCTTTCTTTTCTTTTCTCTCTTTCTCTTTTTTTTTTTTTTTGGAGACAAAAATCTCACTCTGTCATGCTGGTTAGAGTGCCATGGTGTCATAGCTCACAGCAACCTCAAACTCTTGAGGATTGCTCAAACAATCTTCTTGCCTCAGCCTTCTGAGTTGCTAGGACTACAGATTCCCACCACAACGCCTGGGTAGTTTTTCTACTTGTAGTAGGAGATGGGTTTTGCTCTGCTCAGGCTGTTCTTGAACTCCTGAGCTCAAGCAATCCACTTGCCTAGGCCTCCCAGAGTGACAAGATTTCAGGTGTGATCCACTACGCTCAGCCATGAGTTTCTTTTTTTATGTGGTTGAATAGAATTCCATTGTGTAACTATGCTACATTTTCTTTATCTAGTCAGACACCGATAGACAGTGAGGTAGGCTGATCCCATAGCTTGGCCATTGTGAACAGTGCTGAAATAAACATGGAGTGCAGATATCTCTTCCACATCCTGATCTCATTCCCTTTAGATATACCTTCAAAGATGAATCGTTTGGTAGTTCTATTTTTAATTTTTTGAGGAAACCTCATACTGTTTTCCATAATGGCTGTACTAATTTGCATTCCCACCAACAGTATCCTACAGTTTCTATATTATGTTTTCACTAAAGCCAGCTCGTTCCCCAACTCCATTGGTAAACATTTTTCCATTATTAATGAGGAAACTGATGGTCATGAAGATAATCCCAAATTACTGAGTGGTCTTCATGGACATTGAATTTCTGGTTCTTACATAGACTAGTCCTCAGAAATATCCAGAGAATATTTTTTAAACACAGGTATTTAGCCCCAGTAATTCTAATTCAACAGTCCTGAGGTGGAGCTCAGAAATCTGTATTAAAAATATCACCCAGGTGGTTCTGATTTTCCACCAAGTTTGGGAACCAGTGCTCTAATCCACATGTGGGAAAAACGCAGTCGCTAACTGTAGGTCTCAGAGCCTCTTTTCACTCACACCTTTCAGGGAATGAGAAACGTCTGTGCTCAGAAAGGCAAGACTAATAAGGCTAATACCACATAGCTCTCAAGGTGGCCTGCATCAGCTCAGTGCCCCCCCCAAAAAACTGTCGGTACACCTTTGCTACTCAAATTGTGAATGAATGAAAGCGTGAATGAGTGAATGTCTACCATATCTATATGGCAGCGCTATTCGTGAATACCACTGTTTTTCTTTTCCTTATTAGAACTCTCCAAATAATACATCTTCTCCATTAAAAGCCTTAATCATTTATGGTTCCACTTAGCTTGGTATTTGTAATTCAAATATTTGAGCAAAAAAATCAGGAATTAACAAGACCAGGCTGCTACTGCTCACTTTAATAAAAACATTTCAAGCCCCTCATATCTTCTGCCACTTTTCCTCTTTATGGATCTACTTTTCAAAGAGTCTGAGTAGTAGGAAAATATTTTACAGTTGATCCTTGAGTGGCGTCAACACTGTAAATAAGCAGTTGATTCTAACGTATTTTTGCTCTTAACTGTGTGCTTCCCCTTCATGAGCCGTGATGCGGCTAGCCGTATCTGTTAATGTAAGGATGACAGAAGACTGTTCCCAGGGGATTTGCAGAACCAGCTGGCTTTTGTGAAATATTAACATAAAAACTCCTAAAATTGTGTACAGTATTTTGAGAAGCTTAAGTGCCTTCTGACTTCTGCCTGTTTCTACTGTTTAATTTCTTTTTTATTGCCGTACATCTCACCCATCTGTCTATTGATGCCTCATCTTAGCTATCAAGATGCTAGGAAGACTGTTATATTCATCTCACATGAAAGCATTCAGTGCAGAGATGACTCATTTGGCTGCATTTCATCTTGCCTTACAACATTTCATCTGTCTGTTTCCAGCGAGGGGCTGGATTTAAAAATAACATTCCATTAGTGAACATTTTTATAGAAGGCACTTTAAACACACTCATATATGGAGGTGTATAATACATAGTTTTATATATTCTTCCGAAATACATAAAATGTTAACCTGATTTGAAATGAAATAATTTAAAGACTGTGCGAAATGGATTAATAACAGATACAAACTCACTTTCTTACATCCTTATTTTATTTTGTATTGTTATTTGATCAATGGCTGTCTCAGAAAGGAAAATCGTGACTGCGAATAAAACAGTGAGCTAAGTGAATTTTGAAAGATGTTTCCATCGCAAAAGTCTCCTTCTCCCCGTCTTTCTCTCTCTCTGTCATTCACACACATGCACACGTGCACACCGCCTTCTATTACAGCCAATTCTTATAACTTAGCATTTCAGGAGCTTTATGTTAAGTTTTGGCTTTAAATAAATCACTTCGTCTAGCCAAAACCACTGACTTTTTCTTGGTTTCTATACAAAACTCTAATTCAAGTCCAGTTTCCTTCAAATTCAGTCCAGGTGCTAAAAAAGACTCTTGGTTTTCCAGGAAACATTCAACAGAATATCTTGAGTCGAGTCTATATTCATGTTTATAACGTAGAGTCTAAACAGTGCAGTATTTTGTATTTTCTGGATTAAAGTGGCTCCGTCGTGAATTTGTAGTGCATCAGACTCATAGACACTCAATTGTAAATGTATGTTTTTCCTCTTAGAAATCAGTGATTATTCTTTAAGCATCATGTTTTTTTATTATTGCGTTATTTTGAATTCTTTAGAGAAAAGGCATGCTTGTTTTAAATAATCAAGAAAAAGAATAATAAAAACTAATAAACTATTTCTTTCCTATTAGTTTATGATACCATCAAATACAATAATTCAGAGTCCCAGAAAATTTTGTAACTTTTGGGTTTCATACTACTTAATAAATATATAGAATTTCATATAGTTCTTTGGATTTGGCCCTCAGGGATAATGTACTTAAACTTTATTAGATTTCAAATCTAAAATATTAATATAAGAAGTCCTCTTCTTTCACTCTCCTTCTTCTTCAGCCTGACTTTTGAATTTTGACTAAAAACAATGAGAAACAATGTCTTGACTCATCAAGTGCTATGTTTGGAATCGTCAATGAACTTTGTTACATAGTACAGCCTTAGATAGGCAGTACAGCACCAATATATCTGGGTGCAAATAACTTCTCCACTATTTACAAGATAAGGACCCATGAACAAGTTATTTGCTCTCTTTTGCCTCAATTTCTGGACTGTGAAATGGAAATTATAATAAACATTTCTAATCTAGAATGTTGGCGCAAGTATTATATCAGTACAGAAGTATCTGGAGCCTGGTAAACCTCAGTTAATATTAACTCTTACTATAGATTTTAAGAGATTTGAAAATCACACAGATTAATCATATTTGATGCAATAGTGTTTCACATAGTCATTATGATGTCACACAGGTGATGTGGGAAGACAATAATCTCCGGAAGATGCTAAAGTGACTCTTTACATCGGTTCTTATCTTTGGTGTTAGGGCATATGATTGGGCAGGGCAGTCAGTCACAATTACCATGCATAAGAATCACGTAGTTTCCAGTTAAATGCAGATTCTGATTCAGTAGGTCTGGGGTGGGTACTGAGAGCTGCCTTTCTAACAAGCAACTCAGTGAGGTTGCTGCTATTGATTTAAGAATCACATTTGAGTAGCAATGACCTAGACAGCTTCTTAAGGTCACTTTATAAAAACAAAAATACATAATATGTGTGTGTGTGTCAGATTATACATATATAGTCATGGGCCACATAACCATGTTTAGACCAATGACAGATAGTGAATACAATGATGTTCCCTTAAGGTTATAATACTGCACTTTTTGGTACCCTCCCTGTGTTTAGATACACAACTACCATAAGGCTGTACGTATAGTATCTATACAGTAACACGCCGCTCAGGCTTATAGCCATGAGTAGGAGCTATACCATATAGCCTTGGTATGTTGTAGACTATAACATGTAGGTTTGTGTAACTAGACTCCATGATGTTCAGACAATGACAAAATCACCAAATGAGGCATTTCTTAGAACATATCATGATCGGTATTGCACATGAGTGTACATAATGCCCTGCCTGCTGCTGAGATAAAGACCAACCCACGTGAAATGCTACGTTGTGACAGTCTAGTAATCCGTTTTTTGTGGGCACTGGGTATATCAGTGTTTTGAAAGCTTTCAAGTAGATGATCTTAAAATTTTCTAAAATTATTCTTCAGACAGCGGTTTAGAGCTGTGCATCTCAAACTTGAGCTGCCTTAAAACCACATGCAGGCCCTCTGTCTGAATCACCACCCACAGAGTTTCTGATTCAATAAGCTTGGTGTGACATGGGGGCTTTGCATGTGTCACAAGCTCCAAGGAGATGCTGGGCTTGCTTGTCTAGGTATCAGTGTTAGGAACCACTGCTTTAGAGCATACATTGACTTTTTCCTGAAAATGGGCCAGAGTCTGGCAATGTTCTCTTACGTGAAGCATCAATATGGGATATACTACTGTACTTCTATATGAGGAGCTTCTATATTACTTTCTTAGAGGTACCATCCCTAGTATCATGATTCTTAAATGTTTGTAAATTTGCTTACCAAGTCAGTGGAACATTGCAAACTCTCATTTATCCTCACACATTAAAACATCCTTAGACCCGACAGCAAGAGAGGCGCTGGTTTTGATTAAAGAATAGTGAGGTGATGCCTGCTTTTTATTAAGTATAAATTATTGCTGTATCCCAGAAGCATTAGTATCAAGACTGTCATGTAATAAACTTGAAAAAGTAGACTCAGAACACTGGAAGAATTCTCACTGGGCCCACAATTATATTGTCCGCATTGATACCAACTGATTGGATGGATAAAAGTCAAGGGTCAGAAAACATATGAACAGTGTCATCACTTAATTTTCAGCATACAACACAATGTTCAGAAAGAAGTGCAGGGCGTTTGCTCGACGCTGAGTGAGATGAGGCTTGGAGGTAAAGAGCATCCAACAGGTGGGATGGGGCGGAGATTAGCAAGGTAAGGTTACTTTTTTGAGCATCCAATGTGAAACCTGAACATATTTGAGTAAGTCATATTTTTCATGGTAACTTTGGCAACTTTAGAGGACACATTGGTCCTGGTGGTTGGAATTTGCATCAGAACTTTGCAAATAGGAAAATCTCAGGCCCTTAAGTTCATTCTAGATTTGTTTATCTGTCTCAAAGTAATAGTAAGTCAGACTCAGCTACCAGACTGGACCATGTGGAATGTCCCAACTTCCTTAAAGGCAGACCTAGGCCTGATGTGAGGGACCAGTCTTCAGAGTAAAGAGGTGGGGCCTGTGGACGAGGTTACCTGTGCAATTGGCTTTACATTTGATGACACTTCTGATGCAAAGCAATGGCTATCAGGTGTTTGTGTTTTCAAACACAGTATCACCTGCTTCAAAGACACTGCAGAAAAAGTGAATTGCTAAGGGGCAGAAGCAGATTTTTTTCAAATATTGCATTGATATTAATAATATCAGAATCTGAGAAACCCTTGAAAATAATCATACCACGTGACCAATGGCAAGAAAAGTTTTTGCATTATGTCAATATTATGAAATGACATGGAGAACATTGGAGCTACGAAGGATACAATATCTTTAAAACGGAGGTTTAATAAACATCTAAAGATACTACTTTCCCTTTTGAAACTACATCTTGACCATAAGTGCTAGATGATTTGTCTTTTGTTAGCTCAAGATTTTGAGACCTAATTGAATGCTAACTATATGTCAGACACTATTCCATTCATTTTGTATGCCTTAATTAACTCAACTTGTACAACTGAGTAGGTCTTTATTTTACCCAGAAAGACAACAGAGCTAGAATTTAAACCAAGCAGTTTTTGACGCAAGAAGCTGTGATTTTAGCTACCTTGTAGTGCAAAATTTACAATTATCATTTAATTATAAATGTTCCATCTCCCAGGGGACAGGTAGGTATATAAAAAGAGATTCTGAAAAGTGTGTTGATGTAAGGCAACTAGGTATAATAGAAAGAGCAAAAGCCTAGGGAACAGGTTCTAGCCATAATTCTTCCTCTTGGTGTAGTAGAAATCAGTTGTTCTCTCCCTAGACCTAAGATTTCTGACAGACTGAATTCTGGTAATGGTTTCACAGAAATAGATGATATCTGATATTAGGTGTGTCCTTATCTTCTTGGCTAGCTAAATGAGGTTAAGTTTGAGGCCAGTGCATTTTAGCAAACTCTACTCTGCCTGTAAATAGGGTCACCTCTGGAGTGATTTTTAATGCCAAAAGGCCAGTAGTTTACAATAGTTTTCCCTTCCTATGATTACACTAAAATTTTAAGCCTGTATTAATTCCTTATTTGCCTTTGGAAAAATACTCATTCTTTCAGAGATCTAAATTGGGGGTTGGAATAAAAGAGTTTCTCTAGCGCTAGATTACCTTTTGTTGCTTTAATTTTCAAATTTTAAAATTTTCATCTTATAATATGTCCCAGTCTCACTAAACAATCACAAAAAGGCATGTTTCTTTGCTTCTACTACTTGGGTGTTTAAATCTATGAAAGTGCGTATTTTTAGCAAGAAACACAACAATTCTCACCTAGTAACACTCAAAATATGATGTTGAACTTTCGCCATCTACAAATGTAACATGTGGGACATTATTGCCACTTTGAGCAGGCACTATTATATATGTGTGTGATTTAAGTGATTATGTGTCTGTTGGCCTTTGTTTTGGTAAGTATACATGCAGGGAATCATTACCTGTTTTAATCTGGGTAATTTAAAACCAGATTACAGGGAGAGACCCCATTCCTCCGATCTTCTGAAGATTTGACTAAGAAGAGCAGCAGATCTGACTCCACCTTCCCCATTTGCTGGCTGAATTCAATCAGATTCTGAATTAACTGGTAGGTTTTACCTTAGGATCTATCAAAACTCAAAACTCACTCAAGAGAAGAGATGTAGGGGAGAGCCCTTTAGAGATGGAGCCCCTGCCAAAGGAGACA
The DNA here is from genome assembly GCA_963574655.1 of Perodicticus potto. Taxonomy (NCBI): domain Eukaryota; kingdom Metazoa; phylum Chordata; class Mammalia; order Primates; family Lorisidae; genus Perodicticus; species Perodicticus potto. The sequence continues at coordinate 25,524 of CAUYRH010023171.1, forward strand.
AATGCTGGCTTTAGTTTCACCACTAGGTTTCCATGCACACCAAAGTTCCCAATATGCAGCTGGTTCAAATTTTATCTGCAGACCTGAAACCCAGCAACTTTGGCTTCGCTTGCTATTTTGTAGAAAATGCTTCACACTAGTGTAATCTGGAAATACTGAAGTGCACAATCCCTCAACTGAAACACCAGGAGAACAGCTGTCTCCCACCTTCGCTTTCTGCCCACTCCACTCTTACAGGATGGTGTGTCCTGGAGGGAGAGGAAGTCTGTCGCGGAACATGAAACGTTGCCTGAATCATCCTCGGCTACCTTTGTTCTTTGCTCTAGGCCGAAAAGGAAAGATTAAAGAGTTGCCATTGATAAGTGAGACAACTCACATTTTAGCATTGGTAGAAAAGGAAAACACATTTCAGATTCTGGAGGGAAATACATAGGAAAACAACAAAACAAAACTGTTACAATTTGAACAATAACAAGCTTCATTATGTGAAAGCACAGTATTATCTTTTCCATTTTCCACTCTTGGGTTTTCATTGGCTTCATACAATCCCCTTGTTGCCTGTAATTGGGGATGGAGTTAGTGCCAAAGCAGCTTAAAACAAGCAGTGTTTCCTCTGTATTTTCTGTGCATCGTGATTGTGTATGTGAGCTCATAAAAATCATTTATTATGAGCATGTGTATTCGTGGCTTAAAGAGCCAAATATTCTTGTGACAACAATATAACAGCATCAGACATATGCCCATTAAAAGACATATGTGGGCACTAAATAGTTACTGCACTGGCACCTACAAGCTGGGATATCATCTGAAAGGGGGATTGCTTAGGAAAAAAAGAATGTTTAGCACTTAGACAAATAAAGTACCTTAGATGAGATAGGTGAGCGAGGAGGAGAGATTTGTTAAGAATCCATTGATGATGGTAACGGTTCATCTTCCATAAGTATCAGATTTTCTTAAATCATCTGCTAGCGTTCTTTTCATGAGCTTATGAAAATCCTTTATAGTGCTGCAAACATCAGTAAATATTCTCTCAGGCTGTGAGTTCCAAGAATGTTCTAGGATCATGTTTGCATCTTGTAAACTGTAAAAATGGGCACTACATAATTTTTATTCTTCTCACCCATTACTCTCTGAAAAGCATCTATTTAGGGCATGTGGTACAAATTACAGTAAACGGGTTAGTTTTCCAACTAGAGAAAACAATGTAGAATGGATGAAAGTGTCTCTTGGCACACCAGCCCTTAGTGATGTTTTGAGAGTGTGCCTCTGTGACAGCAACTATTCCCTTTCCTATTAGTTTCTGACTAAGGGACGAATGGTTTCCTTTAGCTACCACTGAGTCTGGACACTAAACTTTCCCACCCACCAATATGCTCCAAGTTTGTCATAACTCTGGGGCTGATGTCCTACCATTGCATTAACACCTGAGTTAGGTGGCCCAACCCTCACTGGAGACACAGGACATTATCTTTCAGAACAAGTTGGTTGCAAAAAAGAGGTCAAGGCCCACTAGTTGGGAGTCAAGGCGATCTGAACAGAGAGAAACCACATACATCAGTTTTTCCAAGGCTTTTCCAAAGGGTGACTTATCTTCATGATACACTGCTGCGTGTCACTGGGCTCTGTAGGAAAAGGTGCTGTTCTTGATCTATTACGTTCCCAAGCCAGCGTGATTCAGTACCTGCCTCATGATCGACCCACCCTTTCCAGTGTAACAGACAGTCTAACCTTACAATGGTATTTTGTTTAACATACATATGGTAGTTATTACGTGGAAAATGTATACTAAGCATATGTCTACAACCCTAATAACGACTTCCAACACTTGTGCAGGGCTGCTTCGACTCAGTCAGTTTCTCTCACTGTTCTTTGGCCCAAATGACCATTCCAGCACCCCCACCCTAAAATGGAAACATTGTTGCTTCTCATTGTTTTTGTTTTTTTAATGCTTCCAGGTAGCTGAAAGGCAACCTTTGAAGTAGTAACATCTCTTACTGATCCAATTATTATTTTTCAATTTGTAAAACAGGCTCAGCAGTTATCATCCCTGTATCTGGTTATTTTCCACCAATTGATGACTTTTTAAAAGGTCTTTAATCTATTAAACATAACTCTCCAACCTCCCGTACTCCCTGACCCTTTCCCAATTCCTCTCTCTCGTTAAGGACTTCAATTCGAGTAGCCTAACATAATGTGGTTTATAAACAGATTTCTCTCTTTCACCCCAAAGTTATGTACTTTCCTCTCTCTACCAATAGTCTCCATCCTGAGCGTACATTGAAAATATCAAGAGAGCTTTATGAAATTATGAATGTCTAGCACATTTTCTCTGCTTCTCTCTTGATCTAGTAAATCAAAACCTACAGGGATAGAATCCAGGAATATTTATTTAGTCTTAAATGATCCATAGTTAGTACTTATATGTACACACCAGTGAAGCAGACTTTGTCAATTAAAAAAATATAAAACTTCTATAATCTATTGTATGTCTACAATAGCAATGTACTTTACATGTCTTGGCACATGTGATCCTTGTGATAAACCAATAAGTATTATTAGTCTAATTTCATAGAATAGAAAACTGAGACACAGCAGATGTGAGGGAAAAAAAGGGAAAAATAGTCCTCCAGGTCATAAATTTAGCAAATTTTAGAACAGGGTCTTGAATCCATGCCTTGAAATCCAAGTCTGCCCATTTCCCACTATATTCCTCTTCACTACACTCTGCTGTCTCACTCTACTAGTATCCTATTTTTATTTCTGATTCTCATTATGCCTCTGTGAGTTTAGGTAAAATGAAAAAACAACTAGAAAATTTATATTTAAAAAATGCTAACATCTATACAGTAATACAACCTTAAAGTGTTTTTGAACATAGTGATGTGGCGTCGATTGATGGAGTATAATTAAGACCTAGTAGACATAATGATGTTGCATTTTACTTATTTTTGAGAAGATGAACTTGACATTAACACTAATGCATGATAAATAAGGAAAGACAGCAAGGAATACAAATTGCTCATTGCCAGTGTCTCCAAAAAGAGAAGGGACAGCATTCCTGTTCCCAAAGTGGTGGGAATATTCTTCAAGCCTCTCCAAACATTCTCAAAGTTCACTCTTCTTCTTTCTCACCTTTCCTTAACTTTCGTTCACATATTTCTTCTCCTTCCACCTAGAATTCAATCAACAAGATACATGAAAAGAGAAAAGAAAACGTTAATACTTATTAAGCACCTACCATCTGACAATAATTTTCATTTGTGGGACATTATTACCCCTGAGTTAGTGAGCTTTTGCTAGGTTACACAGTAATATATAATTATCAAATTTCAACAAATTTTTGTTGTTTACAAAACAGATGATGGATTTTGAGGTCATGCTCCATGTAGGTGGTTAGGCGTTATCCGCTGAGCTCCTGCTTCCCTTTTCCAGACTCAGGCTAAAGGGACAGCCTATTCAGAACATGTCATTCTCACAGCAGAGAGACAAACAGGTGCCAGAATCACCCCACAGGTTCTGCTTGAACATTGTATACATCACTTCTGACCAAATTTTTGACTATGTCAGTGAGTCAGTAACTACGCACTCCCACAGAAAGTGGTGCTTGAACTCACAGGGCATTGTACAGTGGATGTAGAACTCTTTACAATGAAAGAGGAGTAAATCCTTGTGAAAAATAACACAATCGATCTCAATTCCCTTCCCACGTAAGAGAAGCAGAAGGCACAGAGGTTAAACCAACTGTCCAAGGCTAGTGCGCAGCAGGGATGATTCAGCTGAGATTGCAGTCCAGTTACTTCTGATTCCTTAGCCAGGGTCCCTCCCTCAGCACAGCCATGGTAAAGAGCAGGGGGACAAACCTTTCGTTCTTGCCTCTATGAGTTGTTCATCTTTCGTTCCAGATCTTTTCTAAACATCTTGTCATCTCAAGTACCTTGCAGGGTGACCTTCAATTGAATGCTCTTCATTTTACCTATCAAAGAAAATTCTAAATTATCTAATGGATAATAATGACATAATTTACTGGTCACTTAACTTGTGCCAAGCACTGTCCAATGCTCTCTTCACATGTTCTCTTGTTTAATGTTTAACTATAATTTCATGGTGGGCATTTTCCCATTTAAAGATGAGGGAAGAGTGGCCTGAAAGAACAAAATTGGAGTAAGGAGGCAGAGACAGTCTTTAATCCAGATCTGATTCTAACACTTGTGCTGTTACATTCTCTGTCATTCTGATTTCCAACTAAACTCTCTGTTTCAAATATATTCTTATACATTCTTTCTTCCTGCTGCAGCCTTTACTGCTGATTTTTAGTTTTTATTGTCTCCTGCCTAAAATTCTGCAGTAGCTTCCTGGTTAGATCTCCCTAAACAAACCATCCTATGCACTGTGACTAGACTAATTCTTCAACTCTGCACTAATTATGTCATTTCTCTGCGTAAAAGACATCCATTGTTCTCTACTGCTCCCTGACATTCCTGCTTTCATCCTTCCCATGCCTAAACTCCATCTGATATCCAAGGACATCCAGAGTGCAAATTAACTTTATTTCTCACCATTTCTCAAATGCATATTTGTCCACTGGGTGTCTTTTATTCATTGTATCTCACTTTATTCACATCATTTCCCTTACCAGGAACTAGATAGAGAACTTCCTGGGAACAGGGCCATATATCGCCCTAAAACTATTTTGGCCTGTTGATTGTCACTTGCTAGATTTGGAGTAGGAAGTAACTACTTAACTGGGCAATCTTTATTTATAGACAGACATGCTAGCTTCCATCACATAGTCCTGTGGACATGTATGGGTGACTAGAAATAAATGACCTATGAACTCTTTCTGGTTCTACTAATATGGATCTCGTGGGTAGATGGCAGACTCAGAATTCACTGAATCCCATGGATGATGCTGAGGAAGGAGGTCAGATTAAATGGCAGGGAAGGTGACACTAACTTTGAATCATGTCAACCTCTTTATAAGGCAATAGAGAAACATGTGAAAGGTCTGGTATCTCCCAACCCACAGAATGAAAAATTTACTCAGCTTCCAGTGATATAGGACAAGAGGGATCATGGGACCCAGTCTCACATACACAGTATCTGTTGAGGATTATTGGTAATTGGTGATTACATCCATGGATACACAATATGTTCAATGTGTACTGTCAGTCTTCTTCTTAGTCCACTAATTAAAAATAAAAATCCTCAATAAACATCATACATCTGTCCCCAATACATAAATGCTTATGTATCATTTCATTATATATACCAAAACTTTCCAAATTATTCTTCATGGATTTTCAGGTATATCCCCTGGAGAAAAGCAATTCAGATGATGGCACCATTCAATTACATTATAAAAATGGAAAACACTTGCATCAAAAATGCATATGATTTATTTTGTCTGACCTAGAATTTTACAGTCATTTATTTATAGGCTCTTTTATTTGCCTAAAGCATGAAAGTATTCTACAGGACAGTGTTTTATAGCATAGGGTTTAGAAAACTCTGCTTGTTCTACAAAAAACTTTAAATGGACTGTGTCTTCCTGAAATCAGATTGCTGAAATAGGAAATAACAGAGGGTTCTACTTTAGGAGGTGATCTTTGGGCGGACGCCTGAAAGACAGGAGTCTGCTACTAGGAGGCTATAGCAGGTACTTCAGCAATAAAGAAAAATACTTATGTGTCTGATAAACTAAAAAGAAGAAAGGGAGGGAGGGAGGAGAGAAAGAGGAATAGAGGGAAGGAGGTAAGGAAGGAAGGGAGGGAGAGAGGAAGAAAAGAAAAGAAATGGAGGTAGTAAAAGAAAGAAGGAGGGAGGTAGGGAAGGAAAGAGGTGGGAAAGAGGCTCTTGGTGTCTGAAATAAAATGAGCAAAGATAAGGGTAAACATTGAAGAGATTGGTAGGGCTTAATTCATGAAGGACTTTCTAGACCTTGTAGAAGCTTTTCTCCATTGAAGTTCAGGGAGAGGCCATTTAAAGATTTACGCAGGAGGGGAATATGATTTCATGTGGATTTGTAATAGGTCGTCTTGATCATTTTTTATTAGAGATAGGCAGGAGTGAAAATAGGAAAAATGTTGAGGACATTGGGTTATTTTTTTGAAGCTTTTCTGATGAAATATGATGTCCTTAACTAGTTCAGTGGCAATGGCAATGAAAAAAGAATAGAATTAGAATATCCGGTTAGGCAGAATAACAGGACTAATTGACTAACCGGATATGTCATTGAAAGAAAGAGAAATTCAATGATTTCCAGATTATCTGAATGATGTGGATGGGATGTATCCTTTATTGAGATGAGAAGCAGTGAGATAAATTAGTTTAATAAGAAGAAATCTAAATTCAGTTTAGGACTTATTTAATTTGTGATGTCTATAAGATATGCAAGTAAAGATATCAGGAAGGCAGTTGGACACAAATCTGTAGTTCACTTAAAATCTTTGCAAAATGGAGGTCACTTGGTGAGGAGATTAGATTTCTTCTCGTTACAGGGAAGGGGCGGGACTGAACGTTAGAACACTCCACCATTCAGGGAGGTGAGGACAGCAATATGAGCAACAGGAAAGAAGAAGTAAAACGACCATGTAGGCATAGGTGACCCTGAAAGAATAATGCCAGCAGAATAGTGGAGCAAAAACCTGTTCGGAAAGGTTGTAAAGTAAAATGAGGTGAGAAACAGAGACAGTTCCGTAGACGATTCTTTCGACAGTTGGCTAATGAAGGATAGTCACAAAGGGTAGTTGTAGCATCGACGTTTTAATGGAATAGTACAGAAGTCTCTCAAGATTGCTAAAAAAATGTGCTACTCAGAAAGGGAGAAGGACAAGAGGTAACAGAATGTTTCTTGAACTCTCATCTTTGCAGGGGTTGCTGAGTGTTGACGGCAAATTAGCAAACAAGGTGTATGCTTTCTCCACATTTAACAATATTGAACAGACACGTGTGAATCAGCTTTATATCCCCCATGCCATTCAATAGTAAATGCTCACCAAATACTTGTTGAAGAAAGACGAAGAAAGAAGGAAGGGGGGAAAGAAAGGAAGCTGGGAGGGAGGAGAGAAAAAAAATCAAAAGGAATCCCTTCTTTCATTCTTGTTTCCAGTCTCATTGCAATTGTGCATTCTTTTCCAGAGGTTCCCAAGAGCTCCATTAGCTTGTTATTCGTTTAATACCAGTTTTATCCTCAAAGCGATCTTGCATATGTCGGTATTACAAGTCTCATTCTACAAATACTAAAACTAAGGCTCAGAGAAATGGTCAAAATCCTTTGTTCTTCTGATATCTCTAATCCAATAATCAAGATGATGATTTTTTCACCCATCAAGTAAACAAACTTGACTGTTAGAATTAATCTCCAGGCCAAATGATTGCTTAACAAATTCTTATTTGTAACCATATGCACTTCAGCTGGGTCACTGAACTTACGTTTTAAGAAATGATTAAAAATATGTGATTTATATGAGGACATTTGACTAATGTCAATCAAAGATAAAGAAAGAACTAAACATTAAATACAATGTTTAAATATTATACAATCGTACACTCCACAGTGACAGATGCACTATTTCAAGTGTGAAATTTCCTAATACATACTGTTCACCCTTTAGGTCTGTTGTTTCCGACCAACCCCCAGGCCATGGACCAGTACCAGTCCATGGCGTGTTAGGAACTGGGTCCCAGAGCAGCAGGAGAATGGCTGGGCCAGCAAAGCTTACTCTGCATTTACAGACCCTCCCCTTCATTCTCATCACTGCCTTTATCTTACTGGGATAAGGGGATGTGGGTGGCAGGTCCTCATGAGAATCTGATGTCTGGTGATCTGAGGTGGAGCTGAGGCATGATGCTCATACTGTGGAGCAGCTATGGATACAGATTATCAGTGCAGAGAGGTTTGACCACACAGAAGCCATAAACAAGTCAATTTCTTTGAACATTTAGCTAATTATTCTTTACTAGCCTGGGCATGTACACAGAGAAAGAAATTTTCCCATCTTAGGTCAATGTTCCTCAGGGAGCCCATGAGGCCATGTCACTTGCTTTGGTTGGGGGGCCGGTACCCTTCCATACGTTAGTCACGAAAGTTACAACAACATTAATGGGAGAATTAACAACACATTTCATATATTTATATTTAGCTTTCCCAAGCAGATTTGCAAATTTTTATGCGGCAAAGATTTATTTCAATTATATCTTCTTTTCCCATTTCAAAACTCAATAACTTACAAAACTTTCTGGATTATCTCATCATTTCAAATACTATGAAATTTCTCCTAACAGTATTCCTTTACTTTATTTTTTCCTAACTCTCTTTCCCTTAGTTTTTCAATCAGCCCATGAAAAAAATTATATCAGCTAGCTGGGTCAATTTTTACACATTTTCAAAGGAGAGTAGTTAGTGAATTATTCAATTTCAGATGAAAATATCAGAAACCTATCTTGAAAGTCAATGGTACTGTCATATATATTTTTGCACTATAAACATTCTGTACATTAAAAACTTCCATATATGTAGCATAGTTATAAAATTTGTAAAAGAAAGTGCAATTTTTTCCCAATACTATCTTACATTTGTCTTTATTATAAGCTTATCTAGTGCTTATATCATTTAACTGCAGGTAGAAATTATAGTTCAGTTTGAGAAACTTTTCTTTTGTCCATTAACTCATTCGTGATACAAGAAGTTTCTCCCTCAATTAACTCTTCTAAATTATGTTTTGGTTAAAATGAAATAAAATGAAATTTCACAAATTTATAGTTTGGAATTATCTTTAATTTCTATTCCAAGTTATTATATCTCAAACATTCTGATATTTGTTTTTAAATCACTCTTTTATCTTTGATATACCACATCCTTTATACTACATTTACCATTTCATATAAATTATACAAAATAGGTTTCAGTTTCCATCAGTTCTCAGCCAATGTTGCATAAGAATTTTTGCAGGAGAAAAAGAAATCATCATGACTCTGCAGCTCATTTGGAGAAAGCACTGTTTAAATTGTTCTAATGCAAGGTTGAAATTAATCTTGATTTCCCATCAAATGTACAGGGATTTTACAATATAGTTCATACTAGTGTTTAATTCCTCCAGGGTAAAAGTTAAGATAAACAAGTCACTGACAGTGTTTATCTATAAACACAGCAGATGGCGTGGGACTGTGGTTAGTTATCAACCTGCCTATTTTAATTTCATGGTTATAAAACACTAGAAACCTCACTGTTTATAAAAGGTGGGAAGGAAACTCCAGTGGGCTTCAGTAGCCAAGAAACCCTCAGTAACGTTAATCTTTCAAACTGACATTTGGTAACCTCCTCGAGTGCAATATTTAAGATTGTGGAGTGATTGCTAGACACATTTAAATTTTCACTGGGCTCATTAGCTAGCATTTCTGTCATTGATCTATTGTAACTTTGTTAGTGATTTCCATGTGAGTGAAATTTAGTGAATGAGAGGATTCTTTCTAAACTTCGTCAGGTGAATGTTTAATAACTCTTTGAGGAAATTACATACATGAAAGCTAGCCTAGTTTATTAGAATAGTACTTTTGGTGTGGAAAGACAAATTGTGATATCTAATTAGACCAAATATACTTAGGGATAGATTTTAAAAAGGAAAACTGTTTGATTAACTATTTTCATGATTAATCAGCTAATGTGTATCATATGCAATTACATTTAGGTGGTGAATCTACCTAAAGCTTTACAAATGCCACAGAATTTTAAAGGAAGCAAAATCATTTATTCTTCCTATTCTGAATTGATTGAAATATAAAATTTTGTTTGTGATCATTTATTTCACTAAACATCTTTATGCTCAATTTGATTAAAGTTAATTCTTCCCCAAAGGACTATAATTACAAAAGACAGTATTATTTGAAATTGCTCAATTTTTCCATACCATCTTTACAATGAACAACTAAACGTATTTTATAATCATAAAAGCTTAAGAAAAAAATTACCAGCTCTGCCTCTATTACTTTTACATTTTGAAGAGGTTTCTTTTGAAGTTCCTAAGAAGGAACGGCTTCTTAAATAGATAATAAAGCCACTATGAAACTTGTGAACTAAAAATTCTTTAACTAAAAATGCCATGTTTTAGAGTTCAGACTCCTTGAGATTGAATTTTCTAGTGACAAAGTCCTCCTTGATTACCTTTCTAGTCTTGTATGACGTTGCTTCTCCCCGACTCACCTCGAGAGTTTCATTAGTAAAACTTTAATCTCCATGTCTGCTAAGTGTACCTAACATAGAGCTCAGAAATTTTGGCTTCCAAGGAGCTGTGTCCTGAACAGCAGCAGCCCTGGGTGGGGGTGAGAGATGATCCCATACTCAATTTGGGAATATAGTCATGCAACACATGAGATTTCAGTCAGCAAGAGACTGCCCATGACAGTGGCCAGCTAAGTTTATGGTACCCTATTTTTTACTGTACATTTTCTATATACAGTTATATGAATATTTACTACTGTGTTACACATGCCCACAGTATTAAATATGGCAGCATTCTCAACAAGTCTGTAGCCCAGGAGCAGTAGGATATAACATATAGCCTAGATATATGGTAGGCCATACCATCTACGTTTGCAAAAGTATACATTATAATGTTTACACAGAAATCCAATTGTCTAACCATGCACTTAAGGAATGCATAACTATTGCTCATGTCCATCCTTCCTGCTCAGAGCCTGTTGTCAGATGTAATATCTCACTATTTGATACATTCATTTCTTTAAACCACTGTCAGTTCACATACAGACATCTAAGTGTCAAAAAGCATGAAACATCTTTAACAGAGGACAGCAAAGCCTTTCTCAAGTGGGGTCTTTACTTCATTTCCCCTTGTTTTCTCTTTTATGCCTCAAAGCTGACTTTAATCTTCATCATCACAGGAATTGGGTATTGGGTTAATTGTTATGTTTGGTGATTTCACTTTCGGGTTATGTCTACAAATCACTTAAAAGAGGTTTATCAATGAAATATACCTATTGCACCTTTTGCCTTTAAAGTGGGAAATCAAATGACCATGTCCTCATGGGGAAAGATTCCTTTTTAAAAACTGGCCACTATGAAACATGTTTTCTAGAGTCATGCCAGAAACCTCTGGGCCTATGTTTCTCAGAAACGTGCATGGGAAAACTAGGACCTCAGAATGACCCAGAGTGGTGGGTCTATAGTGATATGAAAATCAGTAACAATAGAAAGTGAACTAGTTGTGGTGGGGAGCAGGGGAGGTGGGGTACAGGACTGAAGAGATAAGCAAAGCCAGTTATCTCAGTGTCCGAGTGGAGGGGTACACAGAGTATTTGATTCCGGGGCTCCTCTTCAGGGGACTCATAAGTACCCTGAGTCTTAGGGAAATGAAATACATCATATCCTCAAAAGCACATTAAACAATCACTCTTCTAAAAAGGGATCTTTTTCAACAGGCCAATGAGTGGCCTAAAATTAACTTTCTTTTATTTTCCCAGTCTATATATAAGATATGAGTTATCTTATAAAATGTAACCGTTTTTATAATCATGGTTTGCAGAGAAAAAGTCTCTCTAGGGAAAGTACCTGATTTAAAGGGAAAAAACAAGCTGTTAAAATTTACATTCCCACTTTCACCCAAATCTATTAGATTCATTAAAATGATGTCATGGAAATAACTTGCCTCCTTATAGTACAAAACAAGCTACAACCCAAGGGATCAGAATATTGCATAATATGTAAATACTTTATCTCCTCTTTATTGTTTCTTTCAGACTATCCCACCCTGACTAATGTCAAAGGCATTGCATTGTATAAAAGAAAACATGCGAGGGAAATCACTTTAACTGGATTTCGTTCCCCCTTCAACGGTCAGTGGGATATCAATCCTTTATGATATCTTTATTATTCATTCCCTTTGAAACACCAGTGACATTTTTTTTGTAATCTTTACTCCTAGGAGAAGTAATCTATGCTATCATGTGCATGACAGTCACCTGTGGAATCCTTCTTTTGGTTATGGTCAAACTGAGGTAACTGGATATAACTCAGAGGGGAAGGGCTGGAGGGGAGTCACTTAGCCCTGCTTAAGTGTGTTGCACAGGGCTGAGCTCAACAAGGGCCTGAGAAGAAAAGCATCTTCTCTAAGACAGTAGGCAACTTTTACGTGGCATGAGTCTGTGAAACTTACTCTCAGTCTTCATGTGGAAGGGAAACGAGATCACAGGAGTTTTTTTTTATGTTCTGCTTTGCAAGCACATATGCATCGTATCTTCCTTCCAATTAAACTCGTATCAAGCATTGCCCCTGGATTTCCTACAAAACACAGCTTGCACTTGGCTGCCTTTCCTATTCAAATCGTTTGCAGCAGTGGAGGGCTTACATAACCAACCAAGCTACTTGATATAGTATATAGTTATCTGAAGATTTACTCTTTGTTCTAATTTCTTACATGCTGATGAATTTTATTCATGTTTTAGCGTACAATTATTGGAAGAGACATTATATAGGACTCCATGGAGTACCCGTAGAAAGACATTACCATTGCCTGATATTAATTTACTCTTTCCAAATCTTGGCTGCCTTCATTGCTGGAATGCAGTAATGGTCCGGCAGACATGTGAGACTTTATCATTATGGATGCATCAGTTACTGGATTTCTGAGTGTTTAGGGTATACATTTTTTCTTTTTATTTTGTACTGACAAATAAATAATGAAAGATATAAAAGCCTCTATAGATATAATAGATACAATAGTGTACCTTTGCTTACTTTATAACTTAAAACAATTACATCATATTCAAACATCAGTCATATTTGTTCATTTATTCATCTTACATACGTGTGTGTAATATGAGTATCGTATATGTTAATGAAGAAATGTGGAAGTATGCTTACATACATATGTACATATACGCAACACACACACAGAAACCATGCCTTTTAGTAGTATTGGGACTACAGGTGAGCAGAAGCAGTGGGTGTTTCTCTTACTTCATGATACTTGATGCCTAAGAGAGGAAGACTGGCCCAGTGAGCTACAGACTGCGTGAACACACGTTGCTTCTCCAGAAGTCTCAGACTTAAAGGCCTTGACTACCAGGCAAATAAAATAAAAGCCTGATGTTGAGAGGTGTATGGCCATACCAAGGGGTTGGGTACACGACGTGTATTTACACTCTGCTAAGTACACTCAAATTAATCTATTTTTAAATGCCATTCTAGCTTTAAAAAAAAAGTATATATTTGTTGGATCCAACCCCTCTCAATATTTAATTTGATGTTAACCAAAAACCAGTAATAAAACAAATGGCTTTTCTGCAAGGCCTTAAAAGTTGTAATTGTGTGAGAAGATATTTCGTGAGTTCCAAGATAAGATTTGAAGGCCAAATAATTAGAGTGTAAGGGGAAAAATAGCATTTGGTATTTATTAAATTTTGCATTGTATGGTTTAAAATATTTGAGAGTACTGTTCAGTTACTGCCTAGATATTGCCTGATGGACATAACATTTCAGAGAATCCCAGACAGTTTTCTCTCCCCCCATAGATCTCACTTTGATGGGGCTCAATCTTTACTTCCTAACCACACATATAATGTATAAAGTTTACATTTTTCGCCTGGGCCCATGAGTTTCTCCAGATTACTTTGTGCTCTAGCTAAATAAGGTACACGCTATGCCCAATTCCCTATGTCTCTGCTTTAATTTACCTCTTTTCTTACCTACATAGAAAACATTTCCCTTTTCTGGATGACAGTGGGAGTGTTACCATTACAGATAAAAATCCTGAATTTAATGCATATTGTAAAGTAATTTATTCATACTATGAAGTACAGTACAGCTGGTTGCTAATTATTTTTCACACAATTGAAAATAATCACGATGTGTAATCTGAAAGTTCCAGATCCAAGGTTAGGTACATGACAAAAAGAAATGCCATCATGGAAAGAACAAAACAAAACAAAATCATCATCAGCAACATGCTGCTTCACCTCTAGAGATAAAGACTGCTCCCTACTGGGAGAAGTCCCATTGTCATCAAGTTAAATCCCTGTGAATGGCCATCTTTAGGATCGATTAAGATATTTGCATCTGTTCCATGTTGTGCTAAGTGACAACAGCCCTATATCTTCAAAGAAGTTTTCAAAGAAACAAATAATTCAAAGCTTAACCATTTGAGAGAAGAAAGGACTTTTTTTCTTTTAATGATTATTTGGAAATCATAACTACATGTAGGACACTCTTCAGAAACACTATAGAATATTTAACTATTGGGATTTCACATCCATGAACTTGAGTATTTTTTCCCTCCAGGCACAGACTCCATCCAAAAATATAAACACTCACAAGCACAATTGCAAAATTCTTAAATTGGCATGATGTTGACTTTTACTTCTACTTTTATATAGAATCTCCAGAATATCCAGTCAAACAAGAGATCCAGCACCACTCCAAATTCCTGGAGGACTTGTGATTCATTAAGAGTTGACGATCATTAACAATCGCTTTCTTTAAAACAAGCCTTTGCAGCTAGTCAACAGAGCTTTCTACCCATCTTTAAAAAGGAAAATATTAGCACATATTTAATGATATTGGATCATTAATCATAATAATGTATGTCATAACATAGCATGATAATGTTAGATTTATTTTTTCTTTAAAAAAGTCAAGAAAAAATATATACTTTGGCATCTTTTACAACCCTGGTACAGAGTTAATGTTTCCCTTGAAGGCAGAAAGTGCTATTCCAAGTTACATTTTTCACAATTTTCATGATGAATATGGATTCATGTGATATTAACTAGTTGCAATCATAATATGACATATTAGACTAAGAAGGGTTTTTTCTGATTAATTTTATAAATTCCCCTTAACTTGACAAAAAGGAAATGTTAATAAAAATATCCAGTATATTTTGTTGTGTATTCTCATCTATCTTCAAATCGTTAGTCAAGGCATTAGTGTTAACCTTAAGTTCCTAAATATAGCTGGTTAAATGATGAGCCTTAAAAATCAGAAGTGACATCTTAAATTTTTGTAATTTGCATACTGTTGAATTTTACTTGTCTTCACTTAATTCCCATAAAGATCATAGCAACTAACACTGGCTAAACAAAGTTAATGTGCATTTCAATATTGATGTATTTTATTTATGAATTTAATTTCTATATGCTTATTATGAACATCTGCAATAATAAAGTAACAGCATAATTGTTACTTTCACTTTCCATACTGTGACTTATGGCCTGACTTGACATCAAAGTATAAATTATGTTTAGAAAATTGTAGAAAAAATGCTTCTGAGTGAAATTTTTGAGACGTGTATGCTTTTCAATTGTCTGCAATCCTACTGATACCCATTGCTCAGAATAAACACCAGGTTGTATTATCTATAGTAACACAAAGACACAAATATTCATTAACATGATACTGTGCTAATAATTAGTGACATATTTATAATTACAGGTCAAATATTTTCTGCTCCTTTGGTCTTGATTCTTTGCTGTTCACTATACTTCGGAATCAATTATCTACATTAAATTAAACTTGAAGTTAGCATTTGGCTGTGTGTACTCAGAGTAATTGAATACCCATCCTTTATCTTTTGAAACAAGAAAGAATAATTCAGTGAGTCACAGATGTCCCTCGAGGAGTTCTACATACAATATTTTAGTGTCTGTGTAGGGGGTTAACGTGAAGAGAATACATGGGTTTCCAGCTCGAAATCATTGACGTTTACTTTAGGTTTCGTGATTTCCGGGAAAATGCAAATTGCTCTCCAGAAAACTGAGGAAAGTAGTTAAGTTGCTTTTATAAATAGGTTTGGGTTGGACAGAAAGGGAGAGGAAAAGTATAGAAAAGATGGCTTCTCCCCCAAAATCAGACTCTTACCTCTTAAGGCAGCAAGCACAAGCGAGCAGAGCTGTAGGAGAAAGCGGAGTGCAGCATTTTGGGAACTCTCAAGAGCCACCTGCCTTAGCAGAGGGAGTCCACATAGAGAAAACAGTACCCAAAATGAAGGCCTCAGAGGCAAAAGTTCTCTGACATTCCCTCGTCCTCCTGCCTTTCTGTCCCATTGTTCCCTGACGCTAGCCCTGGAAACTACAACCCTTCTTTCCCAAGGCGGGTCTGAAAAGTCGCCCTCCCTCAAAGCCGGTCATTAAACCTATAAGGATTCTATGTAATAACTGTCCCTAAAATAATTATCTGACCTACTTTGTGTGACTGCAAGATCCCCATCCATAAAGAGCTCTGCAGAATTCTGCCACTCGGCCTGCTAGCATTAGATTATGCTCCTTTGGTCCAATCTTATGTCTGCATCTCTGTACATACGTTGTTGAGTCTAAGTAGAAACATGGACTGCGTCCCTACATATTTGCGTTTTCATTTTGAAGGTTTCTGTGTAGACATATTAAAATAAATTTGTAACTTTTTCCTCGTATTAATTAATCTGCCACATATCAGTGATTTTTCAGCAAATCTTTATGGCACCAGGGGCCTTTGATCCCTACAATTTGGTAAACCTTTGAGGGACCATTGGCCTTTGCCCCTTACAGTAGGCTTTTGGTGTGTGCCATTAGGTAAACCCTGGTGTCATTCAGGAAACTGCCTTATGTGGGAGGACGAGGAACTTGGAATGGGAAAAGGCAATATACCAGTTATTTTCCCTGCCTTTCTCCACCTCTCCACTAACCCCCAGAAGGCTGAGTTATGTGTAAGGGAGGGTTCCCTGTCCTCTGGCTGACACTTGGGTTCAATCGCTGGCGAGAAATGGCAGCAAATAGGGACATATTTCCCTAGATCCTTTCCTGAGATGTCACTATGGGCTGGCTGTTTCCTTTAACTGTTTCTGTCAGTGTGACCTTTTCTACACACCTCTCTCCTTCCAGACTCCAGGAAGCCTTGCCTCTCCTTTTCCCTGCAGGATAATTGTGCTAACAACTCAGCGGATATGCTTTGCGGTTTGCCTACAACTACCCACACCTGTACAAAGATTTCCTAAATTGAACACTCTTTATGAGTCATCCAATTTAGGTAATTTGTACTCTATCCTGATTTGAGCATGTCCTCTGTTTCCTGTTGGTCTCTTGATTGATATTGGTAATTATTTTAGGTTTAGAACAATTGACTTTCTAAGCCCAGCAGAATGTCCATGTCAAGTTACCTGGTAGTGAACTAAAAAAAATAAGGTTCTGGTACTGCTCGGTGAGATCTGAGCTGAAGTCATTATATATTAAGTTGTCTAATATATTCCATACATCTCTCTCATGCCAAATGAAAAAGAAAATTTACCAGCGAAGACCCCTTTCTTATTTCTGGGGTAAAACCATGCAGGTGGGGCAGGGTGGCCAGATTACCAGGTGGCACAGATCACAGACCTCTCCTGTGCAGAATTTGAGCACTGATGAAATTCCCTCCAGGGTAGGCTGACCAGTCCACTGGTGAGCTTGTTGTGCCTCTAGCCGCTTCTGTCTATTTACCTACAGCCTCCCTACTCCCCAGAATTTCTTCTATAAACTCACATAGGCATTCCTGGGACCTGGGAGTCAGCAGAGTGTTACCAGCTGGAACTCAGGGAAGTGAATTAGGAAGTCCTCTCAGGAAGAACTTAAAGGCAAAGAGAAAACAGGGACGTCTGTGGCTTCTCCAAGCTGGGGTTTGGTCTGTTCCTCCTTTTAGATTCCCCGTGAGACTCCTGAGAGGCACTGTCATTGCCTCTCAGCATCCCTTTCATTGCCATGTGTGGCGAAAGGAATACATGACCTGATGAGTAAATAGATTTTTTTGGTTTGTTTTAACACAGTCACAATTACGAGTTCAACAAACC
Source organism: Perodicticus potto (assembly GCA_963574655.1). NCBI lineage: Eukaryota > Metazoa > Chordata > Mammalia > Primates > Lorisidae > Perodicticus > Perodicticus potto. The sequence continues at coordinate 43,328 of CAUYRH010023171.1, forward strand.
CAAGACTAAAATCTGAGCGGCTGAGGTCAAAACCAAAGCATGGCCACTTTTTTTTTTTTTTTGTAGAGACAGAGTCTCACTCTATCGCCCTCAGTAGAGTGCCATGGCATCACACAGCTCACAGCAACCTCTAACTCCTGGGCTTAGGAGATTCTCTTGCCTCAGCCTCCCGAGTAGCTGGGACTACAGGTGCCCGCCACAATGCCCGGCTATTTTTCTGTTTTGCAATTCGGCTGAAGCTGGGTTTGAACCTGCCACCTTTGGTATATGGGGCCGGCGCCCTACTCGATGAGCCACAGGCAGGCAGCGTGTGGTCAGCATCACCCTCTGTGAGCTGACACAGGTGTTTTCACGTGGCCTTGTCTGCCTGCTCTGTGCTTTCACCCCTTGATCCCCTCAGGACTCTGAGATACATACCTGCTAGGTTGCAATGACTTACTGTGCTCGAGTGTCTCAAGTTGTTCCCAAATTGCCCCGTTAGATGTCAGAGTCCATTCAGACCTGATTATACTCCACAACTTACGGTCCTAGAATTAGTGTTTCCAAAGCCTCCCCATATATTGCAACTCATGTGCAATAAATGTCTCTCTAAGCAGAGGTTTGTAACACCTCTTTAATCAGAGGTTGTGTATAATCATGGTTCTACTAAAAGATATGTCTTTAAAACTCAGAAGTTTAAAGTTTTAGTTAGGCAATATTGCAGATTTAAATGCATAGTAAAGTTATAAAGTTTCATCAAATTATAGAATTTCTCCACTGAGTGTATATAATTATGTTAATATGTTTGTGAAGCATTATCCATTTTTATTGTGGGTTTGATGTATTATTTCATGTTTGCATATAATTTAAATCTATACCAGAGGCAACAGAGATATAATTAGGTAAAATATTTTCTAAATATTTTATGTCTAGATAAAAACAGAACGGTAAATATAAAACAGCCATCTCTCAAGTAAAATCTTCATTTGTAAGCCTGGAGTTTTCTTTGGATACATGTGTATAGTGATTATTAAGCAGAATTTTTGGTTCACAGCCTAATACTTTTTGACATAAAAAAATGACATGTTTTATTTCTATGGATAGCCATTCTGATAAGGAGGACATATTTTCATGGTTACCAAAAACCTATATTACTTTCCAGAAGACAATATTGGAAGATGGAACAAGTCTAGATATGCACTTAGGGAGGAAGATACCCAACACTAAAAGACTTTGAGATTTCACTGGAACTCTCTAATGTCAGCTGCGCTATGTAACTGGTTTTGCTGAAGTCTACTTTTATAAGGTCAATAAATTTGTGTTGTCAACGAATTCTTTTTTTTTTTTTATTGGTGAGGATTCATTGAGGGTACCAGAAACCATGATACACTGATTGCATTTGTTGGGTAAAGTCCCTCTTACAATCGTGTTTTGCCCCCAAAAGGTGTGGCACACACCAAGACCCCACCCCCCTCGCTCCTTCCCTCTCTTAATCACAAGTGTTACATTCTTTTAATACCTTGAGACAAATGTAATTGGTAATTTTCTGCCTGAAGTTTCTAATTTACCAAATGTCGAAGATAAAATGCCTTTTACAAATAGTAAATGTATACCATGGAATATTATGCAGCCATAAAAAGATGGAGACTTTACTTCTTTTATGTTTACATGGATGGAGCTGGATCATATTCTTCTTTGTAAAGTATCTCAGTAATTGAAAAGAAACTACCCAAGGTACTCAATACTATTATGAAATCAATATATAATCACCCACACCTTCGTATGAAAGATAAATCACAATTATAGTCCAGAAAGAAGGAGAGAAGAGGAAGCGGGGGCAGGGGGACAGGTGGAGGGAGGGTAATCAGTGGGACCTCACCTACTGTGCATATCACAAGTGTACATGCCAAATATATCAATAGTAGAATACAAATAAACACAACAATTGAACAAGTGAGGTGAATGATATGTTAACTAGTTTGATGTAAACATTCCAAATTCTCTATAAAATCAGCACATTGTATCCCATAAATGCAGTAATGTACATAGTTATGATCCAATTAAAAAATTTTTAAAAGAATAGTAAATGTATCATAAGGGCAATGTAAGCGTAAGAAAAGTAGTCATAATTGCAAAGGTGGAACACGTATCTACAAACATCAAATAATTCTTTCTTTCTTTCTTTCTTTCTTTCTTTCTTTCTTTCTTTCTTTCTTTCTTTCTTTCTTTCTTTCTTTCTTTCTTTCTTTTTTACAGAGACTCACTCTGTTGGGCAGGCTAGAGTGCCTTTCTGTCAAAGCTCACCTCAAACTCCTGGGTTCAAGCAATCTTTTTGCCTCAGCTTCTTGAGTAACTGGGACTACAGACATGAGCCACCACACACAACTAATTTTTCTATTTTCTTTAGTAGAGTCTCATTCTTGCTCAGGATGGTCTTGAACTCCTGAGCTCAAGCAGTTCACCCGCCTTGGCCTCCCAGAGTGCTAGGATTACAGGATTACATATTTTTGGCACCTTGTGTATAAAAGGAAACAATATGAAATAAAATTTCATAGAGAGAAAATTTAGAAGTAATAGATGTTTGTTAGTGTTCAGAGACACTCTATTCTTTCTGGATTTAACAAAATTAGTTTCTGTCAATAAAAAGCTACAGGGCTAAAATTTATAATTTACATATATGTAATTGGAAAGGAAAGCAAAATGTGAAAATTCCCTTAATTTCTCAATAGTAGAGGAAGAAGTGGAGATAATTTTTGAGGAGCTTGACAGGGTGAAATGATTCACTGGACTATAAGGATTTGTCCAGCACTTTCATGTTTGTATTGAACCTTGACGGAACTAGGGGTGGGAGTGAGGTACTAGTGATCAGATGTGAGTAAAACTGGGTGTCCCCAGCATCACTGGAGACAATGCTGAAATAAATAAGGTTGTTAATTTTACAATCAAGTATTTTTCATGTGATGCTAAGTAAAGTATTCTAATTCTCCATCGTATTTGTTTTTATTGTAACCATACAACTAGGTAATAAAGGAAACAAAATAGTATTGTACGAAGTTGTTCGTTCACCTGTCTTATAAATACTGCACATTTTTCCATCTCAAATATTAATTGTTTTCATGTTTCTTTATCTTTTCCTCTTATCTTGTTTCATAATTTTCCCCCTGATTTTATGAAAGGAAGAAAACAAGCTCAGGAAAGTTAGCAACATGCAAAACATAAAGTGCTCTGAAAATGACTAACATTTAGGTTAACTCTTAGTCATTTCATACTCAAATGCCTTTCAAAAATGCATTTTAAGGGAAACTCCTTATAAAACAGAATCAGTACATTCTTCATCTCATAGTCAGCATGAAGATAAATAGGCATCAAAAGTGAATTCCTGGGCGGTGCCTGTGGCTCAAAGGAGTAGGGTGCCAGCCCCATATGCTAGAGGTGGCGGGTGCAAACAGCCCCAGCCAAAAAAAACTGCAAAAGAAAAAAAAATGAAAAAAGTGAATTCCCTTCTGCTAACACCAATGAGTTCTCTCCGTTCAGTCAATCTACAAGTATATGTCTCTTGATCAAAAGGTCAGGAAAAGCCTCTAAGAAAGCATCATCTGAGTTGAGGACTAAAAGCTGATATGAAAGAAATGATACAGGGAAAAAAAAAAACATGCAACACAGAAAGAACAAGTGCCAAGTTCCTAAGATGAGATTGAGCTTAATGAGTTCAAACAACAGAAAGTTGAGAACTGGATCAGAGTGAGAGGATTGAGAGCAAGCTCAGAGTACCAAGCAGGAGTAAGTTTGTCATCAATATAAGGAATTGAATTTCATTCTGATTGCAATAACAATCCTTTGTACAGTTTCAGAGAGGAGAATAATGTACTTTAAATTGTGTTCTACAAGGATCTGGATGCTTTCAAGAAAAAAAAATCATTGGAAGTGAGCAAAAATGGAGGCAGGAAAACCAATTGAGAGTCTGTATCAGGTGGAATAAATGTTAATTAGGTGAAGATTATATCAATGATGATGTGATTTGGAATATAAATGTTGGCACTGCATGCACAGAAGCTTACTGATGTAAAAGATTCGGGACATGAGAAAAACCCAGATCTGAAAGTGGATACATGGAATTTTGTGTTGAAGTAGGGTGTTATTAAAGGCAAATGTGTGTGCTTGTTTGGGTCCAACGGGCTTTGAGATGGCTGTAAATGTTCAAAGATCTTTGTTGGCAGTTTTTATGTGAAGAAAGAGATAAGAATACCACATTCAAAGCAAATAGCCTTTAGAATGGGAGATTTTTGCATGCTACGAACTTGACAAAGTTCTGATTACTAGAATACACAGAGAACTCAAATTAATCAACAAGAAAAGACTAGCCAACCTCATTTATAAGTGGGCAAGACATTTGAACAGAAACTTCTCCAAAGATGACAGACAAATTGTCAAAAATGCTCATTGTTTTTAAACATCAGAGAAATGCAAATAAAACCACTCTGAGATATTACAGAACTCTAGTAAGATTAGCCCACATCACAAAGTCCCAAAGCTTTGGAAGAAGGCATGTGGAGAATTCTCAAGGAACTAAAAGTTGACCTTCCATTTGATCCCACAATCCCAATAGTAAGTGTCTACCCAGAAGAATAAAAATCATTTTACCACAAAGACATTTGCACCAGAATGTTTATTGCAGCTCAATTCATAATTACCAGGTTGTGGAAGCAACCCAAATGCCTATAACTCCATGAATGGATTAAGAAGCTGTGGCATATGTATACCATGGAATACTATTCGGCCATAAGGAAAGATGGAGACTTTACATCTCTTATGTTTACCTGGATGGATTTGAAACACCTTCTTAGTGAAGCATCTCAAGAATAGAAAAAAAAAATCCCATATGCTCAATACTAATATGAAATCAATATATAAACGATCACATACTCACGTGAATGACAACACACAAATATAGTCTAACTAGTGGGAAGGGAGGAGGGGGAAGGAGGGTAACTGGCAGGATCTCATCTAACGTGCACAATGTGAGGGTGTTCAGCATATACCCTGGGTGAAAGGCTCTTCTACAACTTGAACTTTACCTTAGAAGTGGGAACAAGTTACCCTAAAAATTTTTACTCTCATATAAATTGGAAATTAAAAAAAGAAAGAACCCCATAGTAGAATCTATCTTGAATTAGTGTATGAATGTTATTTAAAATCATGAGAATGAAAGAGATCACTTAAAAAGAGGAATGTGTGGAAAGATGAAAAGGGGCAGAAAAATGATGTAAGGAATTCGAACACTTAGTGGTCTGGAGGAAGATGAAAAAGAAAAGCTACTATGAAGGGGTGGCAAAAAGGAAATGAAAGGTACCAGGAATTATCCAATGACATGGCAGTTTTTTTAACTGGAGGGGATGTCAATAGTGTCAGATATAGCCAAAAGATTGTGTAAAATCTGGGCAAAAATTTAATTTTGGTTTTGGTAGAAGGAAAGTCATTGAAATCATGAATGGATCTTATTGTCATGATGGAAACGGAATACTAAATACAGGAGATTGAAGAGAGAATAAGAAACGTAGAGAGGACGATAATGAGTCTAATCAAGTCTTCTGGGTAGCTGTTGAATGTAAGAGGAGCATCGCAACGGGATGTGTATGTGGAGTTTCTGTGAAGTAATAGCTCATCAGCAGATAGGAGAAGTGGCTCAGCACCTGTGCAGTCACATACACTTGAGCTGGCGGGTTCAAATCCTGCCAGCCCGCCAAACAACAACGGCTACAACCAAAAAATAGTTGGACATTGTGGCAGGTGCCTGAAGTCCCAGCTACTTGCAGACGCAGGAGAATCGCTTGAGCCCAGGAGTTAGACGTTACTGTGAGCTCTGATGCCACCGCACTCTACTCAGGGCAACAGCTTGAGGCTCTGTCTCAAAAAAAAAAAAAAAAAAGAAAAGAAAAGGAATGGAGACGTTAGGAGAAGGAGGTTCGAGACGTGAAAAGAGAGTGTGAAATGGTTCTTTAGGGAACAGATACATTTACTAAGGAACTGTAATAGGGGCAATGTTGCCCATCCTGCCTGAATTCAAATCTTTGCCGGATCCCTTACTTATTTTATGATTTGGGTTGAATTGCCTGAATTCTCTGAACCTCAGTATCCTTGATTATGAGACAAGGAAGCTGACAGCCCTTACCTTGTAGGGTTAGAAAAAATAAATTGATTAATATGTATGAAGGCATTTATAAGGTATGTATGTGGACTTTCTACCATGTAATTATGACTAAAATCACCTGACCTGAGATTTGTTGTCAAAAAACTCAAATATGTTAGTAAAGTTCTTTTCAACTAATTAGGTAGAAGCATTTTACCACAGTTGGAGTTTTTCTAGGCGAATCCAATTGAGGGAAGAGGTAACAGCAGCAGAACCTAACTACAAATGTGCGCTTAATGTTGAGTCATTGGGGTGATGACAAGAAGACAGCCAATAAGTGATGTAAAGTTAAAGATGCCTGGGTCAAAGCATAGTGGTCTCACTGGAAATCAAGAGCTATCGGTAGGAAAATGCTGGTTTCAGAGAGCTGGAAAAATGGGAGGAGATTGAAACCAATTTCAGAAGATTTAGTCGACAGGATTATTAGAATGGTAGCCGGAGCTGAAGGTGACTTAAAGAGGAAAAGATTACATGCAAATCTTTTCAAAAAACTAAGAGATCAGGGTAGTAGATAGTCACCTACGGATATATTAAAGTCACCAAGGATGATAAGAGTGGTGATAAGCCAAACGTAGAAAGACACATACTGCACAATGTCGTCTATCTATATATAGAGCTGTATCTCTCTATATAAGATCTACATTTATATCTCTATCTATTGATCTATCTATCTGGCTGTCTGTCTGTCTATCTTTTGTGTGTAAAAATAAATGAATTCATTGAAAATGAGAATAAAATGATGGTTACCAGATGCAGAGAGGTGGTGCTATTGGGGAAATGTTGGTCATAGGACACAAAATTTCAGTTAGGGGAAATAAGTTCAAGAGATCTGACTTAAGTCATGGTGACTCCATATGAAATACTTGAAAATACAGTAGTTAAGAGAGTGGACTGGAAGTGTTCTTACCGCACACACAAAAGTAACATGTGAGGTAATGCAGAAGTGAAATAGCATGATTAGGCCTTTCCATGATGTATGCAAATATCAAAATATGATGTCCTGGGCCTGGTGCAGTAGTTCACCTATAGTTCTGTACACCTGTAGTTCTAGCACTCCCAATGTGGGAGGATTGCTTGAGGCCAGAAGTTTAAGACCAGCCTGGACAACACAGAGAGAGAGCACCTGTATGAAAAGAATTAAAACAATGATCTGGGCCAACCGTCCTTGCCTGCAATCCCTGCTACTCTGGAGGCTGAGGGGTGAGGATAGCTTGAGCCCAAGAGTTGGAGACTGCAGTGAGCTGTGATGATGCCACTGCACTACTTCAGCCCAGGGACAGAGCGAAACCCTGTCTCAAAATAAAAAATACTCCCTAAATATAGCCAATTTTTTACAGAGGTAGAAAGTGGCGGGGGGAGTGAGTCTGGCACTAAAATCATAAGAGAGATTTCCAGGGAGCATAGTAGATAAAGTAGGTGATAAGATAAAAAAATGGGGAGCCAAGTTTGATGATATTCTCTTTAAGGATTTTGAATATTTTGAAGCAAAAGGAAGGGGAAACATTTTGGAAGCAGAAAAGGGAATCAAGAAGAACATACAACCCACTTCCAGGTCCTGGCGCACATGAGCTATGGGAGGAAACTGCGAAAATCAATGGGACTATGAGGTGAAGTCTCTGGACACCAGTCAGGTGGCTATTGGCCCAGTGCCGAGGTTCCTAACTTCAGTCCTCATCAGAATCATCTAGAGGGCTTATTAAAGCATGTCCTGAGATCCACCTCCAGAGTTGCTGAATTCGTTGGTCTGGAGTCAGGTGAGAATTTGCATTTCTAACAGTTTCCACATGATGCTGACACTGCTGGTCCAAAGATCAGACTCTGAGGACCATTGACCCAGTGTCTGTCAACCCTGTACACCCATTTAAAAAGCTAGTGAAAATTTCAGATTAACTGGTTTTGTTTCAATTCACGTGTCATGGTTCAGAACACTGGAGGGTTGTTTATTTTTTTTTTTCCTTTTAGTCTATTGAGGGTTGATTTTAACCCTCAACTTATGGTACAGAATAAATGAGCAGGGGCAAGGAGAAAGTTAACATGAGGAGGTTAAAGACTTTGTTGATGGCCAAGAGTGAATTCCTGAAGCCCAGTGGAAGAATCTGGAAGGTCAGGAAGGAATAGAAGAGAGGATCCTACTCAGAAACAGAGTGAGGAAATAAGAAAATATGAAACAATCTATGATGTGGAATATTGGAACTGATAGTAACATGCGAGGCTATCTTGGACTTGCCCTGGAAACCATCAGTCGCACCGGGAATGAAGATCTTAGAATAACTGATGTCATGCAAACCGCAAATGTTGTGGTCATTTGAAGAATTCAGGGGGGCCAGTCTTGACCCTAGCTGGAGACATTGTTAGATATGAATTGTTCTTCCCCTGTGAGGGTTAGAATGGAAATTTTTAAGAAAGCAGGAAAAATAAATAGTGTCCCAAAACTCTGCAATTTGTGACCTTGTGGCAATTGTGTAATTATATGCTTTAAAGTACTATTTCTAGTACTAAGAGGAAATCAATCAGTGATACACAAACATAAATATAAAATCCTATTTTAAAAGGCAATAGAAGTCAATGAGCCATTATCTGATTCCCTGATGCCCTGTGGTTGGATAGAACAATTTTTTTGAAAATAGGCAATTGAAGGACAACATGGTCTTTATAGGCTTGGTGGATGAAGTATTTCTAAAACCTGCTACCACACAGGGGGAAGAAGGGGTGTATTTTTGACCTGATTATTGGTACATTCTTCTACAAGGGAAAAAATAAGTTTTAGTGACATTGAGAACTTGGGCCATGTTTCCATAATTTTTTATTTAGAATATCCCCCTAATCTCTCTGCCCATATACACACTTAGCCCTCTGATTTTACCAATTTTACTCTCTACCTGTCTACCAATTGCTTAAAGTGTTTCCATCACTTCTCTATGCTTACGAGCTACAGAGTAAATTACTGACCAGAGCCCCCAAGCTATAATTAGTGTAACTTAGTGATTGAAATTACAGTCCCCAGAGCAAGACTTCCTAGTTTGAAGTTAATCATTCTGTGCTGATTAGCCGGGTGATGGGGAACAAGTGACTTAAACTCTCTGTGCCGTAGCTGCTTATCTATAATAAAGAAATAACATAGTATCAATGTTGGATTACTTGGTAAATCACTTCACTGTTACTAGAACAGTGTTGGCATGTAGTAAGTACTCAATAAATGTCAGCTGTTATTGTTACTGCCACCAGACCCTATATTATCTCCTGACCTACCTCTCCCATCCTAAACTCCCTCACTTTCTAGCTATTAGGGCTTGTTTCAATCCCTTACATAATCCTCATAATCCTTCTAAAATGTAAACCTTTCTAATAGCTAGACCATCCCTCAGTAACTCTCCTTCCTCTCCACATTTACAAGGTAATTCCCGTGCATCATTCATATTTCAAATGGTCACTTTAATGAAAAAGTTGTCAGAGGCCTTTGTGAGTACTTTAGCAGCCTCTTTTATATCATTATGTATCTTTCATTTGAAACGATTATCACATGTGCGATGTGTGTCCTTATTTGATTAAGTTCTTCCCCCCTCTGTGCTTTCAAACTACGTAAGACTGGAGACTTGTTCTGCTTTTCTCACCAGTATGTCAGAAATGCCTGGTGCAGTTCCTGCTGGTTAGACAAATGCATGGGTTTTGCATAAATAAGAAAATGACATTTAGAAATTGTTGAAAATGTACAATTGCTAAACTGGTTGAACTTGAGTTAAATTCTTAAGTATATAATCAAAGATTTTATTAAAAATTAATCTCACTTTTCAATCATATCCAAAAGTAGATTCCATGTTGTTTGAGTCTTTGAATCATTCAATAGGAAAGAAGAAATAGTTAACTATTAGAAAATAATGTATATGTATATATTAATATACATTAAATAAATATTTAAATATTCATATAAATATTCAGATCCTTTGATGTTTTATTTAAATATTTATATGAATATTCATAGTTAACTTAGTAATAATTAACATATACATATACATTAAATAAATATTTAAATATTTATGTATATATTCGGTATATAAATATTCAGAAAATGGCCACCCAATGGCTCATGCCTGTAGTCTGTCACTCTGGGGGGCCCATGAAGAGGGACCCATGGAGTTCAGGAGTTCAGAACGAGTCTGAGCAAAAGTGAAACTCCATTTCTAGTAAAAATAGAAAAATTAGCCAAGTGTTGGGGTGGGCACCTATAGTCCCAGCTACTGAAGAAGCTGAGGCAGAAGAATTGCCTGAGCCCAGGAATTGGAGATTGCTGTGAGCTAGGCGAAGGCCCTGGCACTCTAGCCTGGGCAGCAGAGCAAGTTTCTGTCTCAAAAAAATAAAATCAGGTAATTGTTAAAGAGAATTAGATTTTTATTGTGGGTCTACGAAACCTGAGGACCGAGAATTAAGGTTATAGGAACACCATTAACCCGGGTATTTGAGGTAATCATATTTGGACAGATGGCACACAGAGAAGTCATTTTTTCCCCATTGGGTTTCAACTTTATTTTTTCCATCTTCCTTGAGTGATTGGGAGTAGAAGCAGATTTTACAAATAGATCCTTTTGCTATCCTTACAGGGCATTTTATTATGTAAAATTCTCATCCTCTGGTGCTTTGTATCTTACCTGGGGAACATTTCTTATGTTGTTAAGACTCTGAACTTACAACATAGTGGCAGCTCTCATGGCTCTATTACTTTAACCAATAACTGGCCTAATATAGCAATGCCCAAGATAGGAACCAAACAACTCAAAAACATTAAAGCATCGTGGGGCAGTACCTGTGGCTCATCGAGTAAGGCGCCGGCCACATATACCGAAGGTGGCAGGTTCAAACCGGCCTGGGTCGAACTGCAAAACAGAAAAATAGTCGGGCATTGTGGCGGGCACCTGTAGCTACTCTAGAGGCTGAGGCAAGAGAATCACCTAAGCCCAGGAGTTAGAGGTTGCTGTGAGCTGTGACGCCGCAGCACTCCACCAAGGGTGATAAAGTGAGACTCTGCCTCTACAAAAATCAAGTAAATAAATAAAATAAAATAGAAAAAAAACCCCAAAACATTAAAGGATCAAAAACTTATACAATCTGTTACATCAGGTACCCAAAGAGAGTGAATTTCATTTATTGGTGGTCTGATCTCAAAAGTCCCTTTGCCCCATGAGGATGAGAAATGTATCTTAAAATTGCCAAGGAAGGTAACCCCAATGCTTATTTAAATTAAACCATTCCCTTTAGGATAAAGAATCAACTAGTTTAACGTTGAATTCTCAATTGAAGGACTCGTCTCTTTTCTCCTCTCCTTTTCCAGAAGAGTATCTCTATGCACGGAGGGCTGGGCTTGCGGCCTGCTTCCTGTAGGTAGTGTTTCTGTGGCTCTCTGCTGTACAGAGACTGTCCTGGGCTCTGCTCACAGTGCGGCAGGGCCTGCTCAGGAGCCGCTGGTCTACTCTGGCTAGACCACGGGTGCTGTGGTTCTTTGTCATGGTTTCCAATTTGGGGGCTTTCATATACAACGGCTTCCTGGTTTTAAGGTTAGGCCTTTTCTGGCTATGTAGGCAGGGCCTCAACTTCCCTGAAGGCCTCTGCACAGAAAAATAGACAGTATTTCTCTGCGTCTTGCTCTTCCTGGCAGTGTTAGGCTGAAGCTGACTCCAAAAACCTCCTTCGGCCTTGGGTTCCTCCCTGCCGGAGTCCCAGTGCTCGTTCATTATTGGCTGTTGATACAACCAATGCACGGCTTTGCTATGGGGCAAGATGTAAGACCCTCTTAAACTCGAATTTTCCCCAAATTTTCATAGATGTAGACACTGTTCCTCTTCTCTGCCTTGGCTCCACACCATGGAGTTGAATGAGGTGGGATAATGATTGGGGAGCGGCAGTAATTGTCAGGAAGGGGTTAGGACAGGGTGCAAAGCTGGACCTCTTGCCTCTGCTGCCCCACTATTCCTCCAGGGGTGAAAGCGCCTTTGAATGTGCACTTTTCTCACAGCACTTCCTCCACGGCCTTACACTCTGACTAGGCCAGGGTAGGATTGTGATAGATACCAAAAAGTTTTTAAAATTTAGAAAACATTGCCCTCTCTCCCTTAACAAGGCCTGGCTTTCACTACTGTTGTTTTTATGTGCTGGGAAAGACCAGCTTTTAAGTTCAAACTAACAATGACTGCTTTGTTCTACGACTGTACCCTATCTGTCCCAGGGGTAATGGATACTGTTGCTTCACTGGTTCTGGAGTTGGATAGCATCATAATTTTTAAAAAACTGAAAAGAAAATAAGTAGTTTAAGATTTTCCATTATTTTCTCTTTATGTACACACAATGACTCAACTAAAAGCCCGTTCAAATAAAAGACATGTGGAGATGGGAAGAGGAAAGAACAGAGAAAAAAAGGAATAGGGTGCTGCAGGGCATTAAAAATTAGACATCCCTCACTTAACGTTTTATCTCCTATGTTACCTCTATGGCAGGTAGAAGACAAGAGTATTCTTAATATGGCAGAAAGAACCTTAAATATAAAACTACCTGTAAGACAATGCTTTCATAGACCTCCTATGACTGTAGTTGCCTCATTTTCGTTATACAAGTGATTGCCATCATTATTGACACAGATAAAATCATAGAAGACCCCAAATCAAATAATTTCCTCACATTGGATTCCATTTGCTGGTCCACTACACATATAATCCCTTTTATTAAGATTCATGGGATACAACTCTCTAAGATTTCTGAACTAGAAATATGATTCTGTTTGCTGAATGACTTATATGTATTCCATGGACACTGAAACTAGGATCTAAGTATCTTCTCCTTTGTGATTATAGTTGATACAAATTTCAGAGTTCCATTTCCACTTAACCTTGTAGTCTATCATTTTGAAGGCTTAAAATAATTTGAAATTTCCTCTTAAAAGTTGATATTTAATAATTATAATATATTTAATAATTCATAAAGTATATGTCAACATTCCAAAGCAGTTCAGAGGTACAAGTAAACATTAGATAGAAAATTACCTTTTGTTGATTAAAATTTCTTTCATCTCTTCTAAGAACAGAAATTATTCTACTAATAGACTTCTTTTAAAGTCTATGAAAATAAATCATACCAGTCATTTAACTTCACTGTAATTAAAAACTGCATTTTCTGGCTTTCAGAATTTATATGTGACCATGTATTAATCTCATCATTGAATGTCATGAAATGCACACTGCATCTTGGTATAAAAGCAATGGGCCATAGACAGGTGGATAACATAATTTTAATTTTCTTAATGTGTACAGAAATTTACATTGCATCTTGCCTTCATCTGAAACCCAGCCATTTAATTATGATAAACTGACTTGATGGCAAGTTTATCTTAAGACTTACATAATCTTTGTCCCTTGTGTATCATGCTATTTAGGGAATATGTTTTCTGGGGATAACATATGGTGGAACAATCTTTCGGGTTACCTGTTGTGACCCTGAGTTTGCATCATTTGAGTAAAATATGCTTCCAATTAAAATTGTCCTATGGGGATGGTATTTTTTATGAATTCATGGTGAAGAATAGCAAAGGGCTCTGGTCTGTATTTGACAGCTGGGGCAACCACCTTGAATCAATAAAATTCTTATTAATTCCAACCTGAGTATTAGCCATTGTTTCACATTGACATAATTCTACAAATAAATAGATCTGGAAACCTCTCATAGAAGGTATTATGCAGAACAATGCCTCATGTTCTTGAAAAATCCCTATGTACCGACAAAACTAAAGTCAAATATGTATGTGCGAGCTCTCTTGTGGGTGCTTTGAGGGTGATAAAGAAATTTAAAGACATAATTTCATTCCTTAATTGATGTTTCTACAAACACAACTTATAATATTAACTTAAGGCTACATAGACAAGGGATTATGGAAGTGTCTTCTCTAAATGCACAAATACACTTTCTTTCAAAAATGATACAACCATTTGCAAACTCTCTCCTAGGTTGAACCCTGTATAATGCAAAGCCTACTAAACGTTCTGCACAATCAAGTAAATATCCGATGTGAATGTGATTAATCTTTTTTTCCTTATTCTTCTCCAAGCACAGCTTTCAGATTTCTCCATATTCATGTCTCATTCAATGCAAAGCAGGACATATTACCTATTAATATGTCACACAAAGTCATATGAATTGTTCAGTACTGCACACCTTGGAGACATTGCAGATTTTTCTCCAGACCACCACAATAAAGCAAATGAAAGAATAGATTGAGTCATGTGAATTTTGGGTTTCCCCATGCATATAAAAGTTATGTTTGTAGTATATAGTAGCCTATTACATGTGCAAAATCATTATGTCTAAATAAATAATGTACATACCTTAATTAACAGTACTTTACTGCTAAAAATGCTGATGGTCATCAGACCCCCCCCACCCCCACCCAGGGAGTTGTAAAGTACTCAGATGTTCAGATGCTCAGGGTCTCAATTTTTATTCTTTTCTGTATATTCATGTATTACACCTTTAACTTGAGCATAGTGACAAAGACCTGGAGATATTTAGGGTTGACATAAACAGAGTCAAGTACATAGTGTGCCAGAAAGACCTAAATGTGAGACTGAGTTCACTCATCTAGAAACTCCATCGTATTTTTCCACTTAAGCACCATTCGTTTCCACGAACATGGGCCAATCTAAATCTTGGGCTCTATGTCGACTTGCCTGGAAGCCCCTGTCAGACACCTCAGCTCGAATTTAGAGCTATCCAATTGCATCTTTTTCTGCTCCCTGTGTGCCTACACCACACAACTCAGTGAACACCAACTTGCACTGAGGTACCTTCTCTACATTAGAGTATAATAGAAGTAAAGGAAGGGACAGTGTATGCCTTATTCCCCATTGAAACCCCTGAAACTTACCAAAGTGTTTATTTTGCACATATGTTTAAAAAATATTTGTTAAATTAATGAATAAAAATAACTGGAAAATAAGAATGATGTGCACTTGTGCTATTTTGATTATTTAGCTGGAGAACCTAGAAGTTCGTTCATAGATTATTGCTGGATATGTGACACAAATCAAGCAAATGTGGCTCAAACATCAGCTAAACTTGGCTAGATGCAAATACTCTGCTAGGCCGCCCTATCTTCAGGGTTTAAAATATTAATCGAAATGCAGGATTCAAAAAGGTGACTTAAGAATAATATCATCCCCAAATTAGGAAAATGAAGGCACAGTTTTCCAAAACAAAAGACTAGAGGCCATTGAGTACAGTCCTCCTATTTCATTCCATACATATCAATAGCACCTGATACTATTACTATTATAACATTTATAATAACATCCCCCAACTTATCAAGATGGGAAAATTATTTCAATCTTGTATTAATCCAGCAAAATCCTATAAAATACTACAGTGTCACATGTCATGAGAGACACAGGGGTCTAAAGATACATATTATGTAGCCTCTATTTCAGAAGCTCAAGGTCAAGTGAGAAAGAAGGACACACAACAAATACTGACACTGAAGAGGGGCCACGTAGGGAAAAGCTTCCATGGGAATGTACTGGATGAACAGTCTTACTTCTGAAAGAACAGTGGAGGCCCAAGAAACGACCCTGGGGTAAAGAAAGAAATCAAAAGGTTTGTTTCAAGGAGGTTGGAGCAGAAAGTGTGAAAAGAAGATGGGAAATCACGCTAGACAAGGGATTCAATCACTAGTAGGAACAAATTCGTGTGTCATGAGGAGTGTATAAGCTTGACTTATAACAAGATAATTCTGACTACAGCCATACTTTCTACACAAATGTTTATTCTTTAAACAGGTGTGATACAAAGTGCAAATGTTTACTTACCTGGGACTCATGTATTTTTAATAATTCATTCTTCTAGATAAAATGAATGGTACTAAAATGGCTATAAGAAATTAAAAATAAAATATAAATATAGGCATAAATGAGACCCCTTCAAACTGTAGTCTTGCAACTCGAGACATCTATTCAAACATTATGCCAGTAAAGCAAATGGGTTTATTTAGTGCTTAGTGAAATTGTCTTAGAAATGCGTAACACATCCTTTTGAATTACCTGAAAAGTAAAAAATTTCTCTTATCCTGTTATGGATTTGATTTGTACAAATAATTGAATGTCATTTGGACAAAAATCTAGTAGATAGAATACATAAATGAATTGGTGTATTCATTTGTTAAAAAATTGATGAGATATCCAAATATAGTTAATACTACCTTTGCTAACAATATCAGCGTAATATAAAAATAGATTATGACTTCCTTTGCGGTAGTGTCATTAAATTTCTAATATGGAAGAGGCTCAGTGCAACTCCAGTTCTAGAAGATAATGTATTTAACATAAATGCCAGTAACAGAAATTACCCAAGAGGCAGAAGGGTACTAGTAGGCTTTTCACGTGTGGATGACCACTACCCTGTAAACACGCATACACCCCTGACAGAAACACATCCTACTCCCCTTACACTCCTAGCATTTGTTATCACATGTTTCTTTCTTTTCTCCAGGCCTATAATTCTAATCTGAGCTCCTCTGATCCTCAACATCTTTGAAGACTTTTAAAGTCAACAAAGCTAAGACATACACCATTCTTTGTTTAAAGAAAGGTCCATAGATATGTTTCTCTTCCGGTCAATGTGATAGATATGAATGCAAAGACTGTTATAAGAAGCCAGGCATTGACATTCCATTGTTTTCCATCAATTGCAGAAGATACACACATTCAAAATACAAATTTTGTGAGCTGACTACAAGATGATTTAGTGTTATCTAGTTGAAGCTTTGGGAAAAGTAGGCAATGTTTCCTTGCAGTGCTGTCACCCTCTCAGAAAGATTCCAGAGTGTCTGCTCAACAATTCAGCATGTTGGTACTCATGTAGAGGTAGAGAGAGCCACTGTGAAAACCACCGGGTTGACAGTAATCTTTTTGGGATTCATATAATTCAGAATAATGATCTGGCTATCTGTGGTATGTTGGCCTCCCTTATCCATAACAGGGACCTTAAAGAACTAGCTGGAGAAAGAAAAGTTTCGATGAAAAAGTCATGAGAAGTTTTTAAATATTATCTCTGAATTACAAGAAGAGTATGATTTCTTTCATAAGCCCTATAAGCTTGATCCTCTGGCAGATATCAAAGGATAAATGACTCTCATGGAAGCAAACAACAGTGCTGTCCAACTAAGCCCACAACTGTGTAAAAGGATCATGCGGAATAAGGAGAAAGCAGAAGGCTGCCTAATTAGTCCGGCAACTCAAGTGGCAATATATATATCACAATCTCTTGTCTAACTATTGACTATGGGATATATTCCCAATGTTCATGAAATTTCCAGTTTCAGGTGAGGTAGGATATGGAGACTGTACCTACTATGATGCAGGTGAGTTTACTCAGCAAAAGTCTCGTAAGAGTTTCCTGCAACGAACTACCACCATATGAAATGCAGAAAGGAATTAGTTCAGATGCACATCTCAGTAATGCAGCATAATCAAGAAAGCCTGGGACAGAGGGGCCAGTTTAAGACTACCTGGTTCTGGAATTTCATAGCGAGATGGGTTTTTTCTTAATCATGGCAGATTCTTTAAGATAATACACTCTCTCCATGGATCAGAATAAAAGACGTTCTTTTACAAAAGCCTCCTTGATGGTTAAACAACTGAGAAAGGAGGAAAGCTTCCAACTTCAGACAGTGCCATAGAGAGGGATAACAAAAGTGATAAAATGATAATAGTTAACATTTATTGATTACTTACTAAGTGGCAGGCGCTTTAGTAAACCCTTATAAGCATTACTTCATGAAATCTCTCCAACGTCTGAATAAAGAAGGGTGACTATTGAGTTTGACAGATGAAGGAAGTGAAGTTTGTAGTGGGGTTTAAAGGTATGAGGTGAATTGAACAAGGTTATATAGCCATTAAATAATAGAGCAAGACTCAAAATCAGGCCACCTTCCTCCAGAGCCTAAGTCCAGACAGTGCCAAAGGAGACCCAGTAGAAACCTGGTGGGATTTGTCTCAGATTCAAGCCTCCTGGAGAAATCCCGATGATGAGGATGTTCACATGACTCTTATACCTCATGAAATCAGAAAACAGAATCAAGAAATGTGCCAGAGGACACTGACATTGGTTTTGTTCCTCTGCTTCTTCCTCTTTAACCCTAGGAACGTGGGATGATCTGGCTGCTTGGGTATATGTCTCAACTTCATTCACTCCAACTGACATTTACTGTGTAGACACAGCGGAGCCCTAGAATCATGTTCTGGGCACTATGAAAGTAAGAGAGAACAAGAGAGAAAGTCCCTTGCTCTCATGGAGAAATATTCTTTTGGGGAAAGAAAGAAAATAAACTAACAAATAAAAGATAAATATTCTATAGCAAACAGGTTGATGTCAGAGAAAGTAATAGTATTTTTACCTCTTCTTTGCAATAGTGATGTGGATGATATTTATGGCCTATTTACTCACTACTAGATGATCCTCTGACTCTTAACATTCGATCTTAATAATTTAGGAGATAGAGGATCCACATATATAGAAATGAATAATCATGTGAACAGACCTAATGGGGTGTTTGTTAAATGTTATATTGATCAGAATGAATAACATAAAAAGGACCTTCTTAATTTTCCCAGAAATTTATAGCCAACTTCATTTGCTTTGTGAATTTCATGAATCCAGAATTTATAACATTTTTAGCATCCGGAGAATTTAAAGACTTTGTCTATAATAGGTCTTCAATATGTGCATGCAATAAAAAATCATCATAGGTTCTAGGTCAGGGAAAGGATATTTTCCTTGACTTCAAGGAAGCTGTTATAAAAGATTATCTTGATTTGTACTTGAATAAAAGTTGTAAATGCTTTGCTATTCCTAACCCCTTGCACCAAAGCTAAACCTACTATCATCTATGTGTAGGTGGGATCAGGCGGATCCTACAATGATTCCAATGTCTCGTGGTTAGTTGAGATAAAATCTTCAGGGGATTGAACATAGGGACTTCAGGCAGCTTTATGTGATTATGTGATTTTCTCACTCATAACTAGAAAGGAAATTTTCTTTAAGCTAGAAAAGGGGTTTAGATGGTTTGGTTGCAGAAAGGACACCAAATATCTAGAACACAAGCAAACCTAGCGAATGAGGTTCAGCAGCCCAAGGCATTTGTGGAAGTGCATCCCCAGACTGACGCGGACCCAACACGGTGTAACCCTGTCCTAGACTGCACCTGGGGTTTCTGATGACTTGATCTGCCCTTTGAAAAAGCCCATAGCTTTTGCTTCAAAGCAGCAACATTTTCCCCTTAACTGTTTCTATAAGTAGTTGGCATCAGCAGAACTTTTCCAAGTATCTCAGAATGAAGAACGCCACGGCTTTGCAAGGGATAGGGAAAGTCAGCCTCCTGAGAAGATGGGTTCATATCCTGCCATGCACACTTTGTTTGGGTGCACCCTGCTGCCCCAGTATGCAGGGGCACGCACTTCAGGAAGAGAGTTGCACGGGGAAGATGTAACTGAGGGTGATCCATAAGCAGCTGGGACCTCATCTGCTCCCTGCACGAAACACAGGACTGCTCTCAGTTCTCTGGAAGACACGTTTGCTGTTATACCTCCTGTTCCCAAACCATGTCACATGCTGAGAAGTTGTCCTCTTCCATGAGAATTTAGTTTGGTTTTGTCAATCACCAATATGTCTTTCTCGTGATTCTTTTCTTACTGCGTATATTTGGAGATAATTGCCATGTGTACTTCTCTATTTTGAATTCTTTTATTTTAGAATTTTATGGGTGTACAAATGTTTTGGTGACATAAATTGCTTTTGTACAGTTTGAGTCAAAGTTATATAAGTGTGCCCACCACCCAGATGATGTGCATTGTACTCGTGAGGTATGAATTTACTCTGAATTTATTTTTTATTTCAATGGATTTTAATGAATAGTTCCTAGAAAGTTCAACATGCTCACTTTCAGTTTATATTCAAATTTATTCAAAGATAATATCACCTAGTATTATTGGAAAATTCTATATAAATAATAGAACTAGCAGTTCAGACCCCCATATGATTTGCATAGGTTACAGAAATATTTTTCTTGACATAGTTCCCCTGCTCATCTCAATCTTTGATATATTAATTTTTGCTATTTCTAGAAATGTTTCTAGTACAACAGACAAAATTTCAACCACTTTCCCTTTATAAATAACCATTTAAAAACATTGACCAAAAATGATGTGATGTAATCACAGCACCATGAATCGTGGAAAGTGACTATTTCATGAATTTAACACTATCTTAATACTCTTACAATCACAATGATGTTTTCCGAGGCAATTTTGAAGGCTTCTAAAAAATAATTGATAATTGAATAGCAGATTATGATCCATGTATCAACCTGTTCTCATAATGGCAACTTAACATTGAGGCAAAAGTTATGCCTTTTGATTTCTCAACAGTTAAGTAACCACATTCATTCTCACTATAAATGATAAAGGTAAAATATGGCAAACCGGCGCATGTAATAAGCATGGGAGGTTGTAATGTGTTTCCAGGATGTGGCATCTTGCCATTGACCACAGCCTCTTGGAACAAGACAAAGTCATTGAAATAGTTAACAGATGTTAGCTGTACTTGAAATATAAAAGTTCTATTGCTAAAAAGTATGTAGGGGTCAGATGGAGATTTGGCTCTTGGTCTATAACTTAACTGACTTGGCAAATGAAGAGTTGAGATCCAGAGGCATAACACATAATATTGAGGCCACACACTCTGCCGGAGCTCATAAACTACTGACAATGTGTACGCCGGGCTAAACCCGCTTGATTAAGTATTAACACAGTACTGGATACTGAGTGAAATCTGAAGTCAATTTTCCTGTCTACTAAATTAAAATGTTATTTCTATGAAAGCAAAAGAGGCTTTTTTTCCAGGTTCAAAAGTAGGACTATGAACTTCATCATTTATCCTCAGCTTGCAATTTCCCTGATGAGTGGTACTGCTTTCTGTAGACTTCATAATCTATTCAGTTATAATCTTTTTTAAAGAGGATCTCTTCCCCCCTCAAATTACAGAACAAGTTGAGGTTAATGATTTTTAGGTGAATATGTATATGTAGCTGAAATTTGTCTTCTCAGGCTGAAGTCAGAATTCCACCCACGTCAAATCCCGAAGGAGGCTCGTGCTACTTTAGAGTTGGTGGTTTTATTCACAGCTTTGCAAATAAAGTCCCCAGCTTCCATTACCTTGTGCAGATTCACACCCTAGTAAGGAAAAGAGGGAAAGGAGATTAGAGACAAAAAAAGACACCACCAATCCCCTTTGATTTAATTGGTAGTTACCTAACCATTTAAAATCACTAAACAACCTACTGTTCATTATCAATTTGGGAGCAACATTTGTTTTCATGAATCATGTAGTCACCATTTTAGATTTTCTGCCATAAGTAAACATATCGTGAATCTTCCCCTTCTACAATAACAGAGGCTTGACACACCTGAACAATGTAGTGTAATTTAGGCTGGGACCTAAAGCCTAGGAAAGACAGTAATTGAACCAGAAAACAGTTTACAACATGGGTGAAGGGCAATCAAAATGGTGATGTTATGAAGGAATTTATAGATGAAAACTGACTTAGAAAAACTCCTTTTAAGTATAAACATGATAAAGCCATAAAGTTTATAGGAAGGTGAATGAATATATATGTATGTATGCACACATACATGTATATCTACAAGAATACCAATGTCTACATATAGCGATTATGAAAATGCCATGAAGGCTATGTTAAACAGTTCAACGAAAATATTTCAGATTGCATATGAAGTCAGCACTTTGTGCCCCATGATTGCACTAATGTGCACGATTATGATTTAATAAAAGTTAAAAAAATGAAAAAAAGAAAAAAAAAACAAAAACACTGTTCTCATGATGATGTTGAAGAAGGTAGTAGTAATTCAAATAAAATGAAGTAATATTTAGTGCATATCTGGAACCTGTTTTCCTGAGAAATTATACCATCTGAAGGTATAAATAGTATCAACAAAGGCTTAGGTAAATCCATGGATGACAGATACGCAGTTGGGTACGGAGGCCAAGTTCAGGCATGCTCTCAGCCTTGGAGTAATGAAAGGTCACTATCTAAGTCTCCACTTAGCACTTTGCTATCTCAGGAGGAGGCCGGACATTGCCTGGGTTAACCCCCCAATTTGCCCTTATGTAGCATTTCATAACCTCCAAGGCCTCCCTCAACATGGACTAGAAAAAGGTGGGCTTAAAACTGAGCATACTCAGTCTTTCTTTAATTTTTTAATATTTATGGCAATCTGTCATTTTCTTAAACTATACAAATATAAATACTCCTATGGATTTTTAATAACTGTAATTATCATTTTAGAAATTGGAGACATTAATATAGTCAATCACTCCCCCTTGCAAAATTTTAGAGCGCTCTTCTCTTTGCAGTTTACTTCTCTCTTTAGAAATGATCAAGAAAAAAATATTTTGCGAATGACACTTGCAAATGACTTTCATTTCTTTATTATATTTGGGTCACTATGAAACTTTTGACACAGATTGGGCTATGATCCATTATTTCACTTCCAAGAAACCCAGTTGACAACGTCCTTTCTGATTCACCCAGTGTTACCGGGAAGGCTTTATTTGTCTCTGCCTACATGGATTTTATATTTCTTTATTTTTGTGTATCTCATAAATTAAGTGATGATCCATGTAAAGTTACTTTCACGGTCCTAACATATACTTTGGCTTGAGAAACTTGATTTTGTCAAGGCCATAGTAATAGCTTTGAGTGTAGTAACTGTTAGGCGAATTTTAGCTAAGTATTCCTAATTCAAAGATATTTAAATTTTGTAAGTAACTAGTTTCATGTGTCTTTCACTTCTGAATTGCATCCACCAAGGTTTAATGAAAATGTTTTAGTCATTACTGTTTTTCGTTTTTAAAGAATTCCATTTGTAACAATTAGGCAGAATTTGTTGATACCATAGCAGAGAAGAGTTTTGTTTTGGCCTTTCTCCACCATTTTCATTTTAATTAACAGAGATTATTATGAAAGAACACTGCATTCATTTCTGAATCATTCATCAGGTGCTGAAATACACCTCTAGGGTTTCATGAACCTCATGCAGAATGTGGTTTCTGCTTTCAGGGAGCTGATGGTCAAGCAGGCAACATGAAACTGTAAACAGAATGTGCAGTACTATAGTTCATGTCATGAATAGAGATATTCCCAGAAAGGAGAGATGTGGGGCCACAGAGCCATGAAGAAAAGAGGTTAGAAACAATGTGTCAGAGAATGGTGTCAAGAGAAGTAAATCCTGGCCCAAGTTTCAAGGGATTATATGAGTCAATGGTTTTCAACAGGTGTGCCCTGAAAGTATTTTAGGTGTGCCAGAAAAATTTTAAAGATCATTAATTAAATTATTTCAAAAGAAGTTCAAAGCACAGTTTATTCTTTTTCTTTCACACTTTTTTTTTGGAATCAACATAATTAAATTGTGTCGCAGAATTTTAACAACAGGTCCAAGTGTACTGTGAGATTAAAAAGGTTGAGAAAAACTGATATGAGTCATTGAAGACACAGAGAATGTCTGGGGTGCCATAGGTAGGATGAGAGAATGGCAATAAAAGATATCTGAAAAAAATACTATGGTATATATGGATAGATTTTTACTGGGCAATTTCTAAATAGGCCAGATTATGTGATAGAACCCAACCTTGCCTTGTAGGAAGTGAGACTCCATTGCTGGGTGCAGAGAAGCAGAGCTTATTCATACTTGTGTTTTAGATGGAATCCTCTGATGGCAGCGTGGACAATGAATTTAAATGCAAGTCTGGAGCCAGCCAACCCATGCAGAAAATGAACACCCAGAAAGAGCTAAGAACCTATGTTCAGGGAATGACAGTAAGGAAGGGACAACCACCAAAATATTTCAGAAGTCAAAGTTAGTGGCTCTTGCCTATTGATTAGACCTGGGACCCATAGTGATTAGATTCTGCAAAGACTCTTGGCTGTTAGCTTGGTAACTGGTTGAATTGTGGCAGCTACTCAATGCAGTGATCCTCTTGGCAGTATGAAATCTTAGGAAGAAACTTATTTGCATTTTGACCCCACAGTGATACTGAGCATCAGCTGTCAGTTGAGTTTGATTCAGTTATCTAAATCTTTAAGAAAATATCTATTTTCCTTCAGGTTTTTTCATGGCCTTGTGATGCAAAAATTAAGCTATGTTGTAAATGAAGAGGTACTTATTTTAACCAGAGAAGATAGGCAATGGCTTTTGGTATTTGTGGGCAACAGCTGCTGGTGTTTAGTGCCAAGAGAAATCTGCCTCTTGATAAATATTTATTGAGCATCTTTGTGGCACAGACACCAAGTAAAAATTAGCTATAATTATTGCTGTCTGGCTGCACGGAAGGTAGACACATAAATAAGATCAGGTTGCAACCTCGTGGTAAGTCTGAGCTAAAACAGAAGGTAGCATGGAAGAGCCTAACAGTTTGGCCTGGGAAACAGGGAGATTCTCAAAGACATCTTTTTAGGATGGCAGAGCCTCACTTTCCCGGTGAAGTGGAGTATGGGGTATCATCCATTCTAAGTGGTAGTGAAAGCACGAGCAAAGTGTGGGAGCGCGGATGAAAACAGTGCAAGAAAATTTAGTGTCACCAGGAGCACCAGCCTAAGTACAGTGAGGAAAGAGGAGAGGCAGGGGCAGCAAGACAGGGAAAAATCCATTTTGTAATCCAAACAATGCATTTACATCTCAGAGAACATTCTGAATGTCTAATAATCTCTGGACAGTTTTCTTACCTTTTATTTTACATCTCTAAAAAATATGTCCTATAGACTAATATGTTATGCCAATATGCATGCGGTAAAACAAAGGGCTGATTTTGGTGGATGTTATTACATGGCTTGTGACTTTTCAGCGACTAATTGTAAAGAGACGATGTTTGCCATCCAGCGTCCCACATGTTAAGTATTAATAAGCTCCATTCTCCCAGAATGGAGCATTTGGACCATTTTAAAAGGGCCCTGGGATCCTTTCCAGAAGGCTTAGCTGTCACCATGAGACAATCAAGGTCTCAGTTTCCTCCAAGGAAAATATCCATACAAAAAACAAAATTGCAAAACTCTCTCTACAGTCATTACAGCAATGACACAGGCTCAGACTCACAAAGCGTGAGAAGTCGAATCAGATAATACATAAAGAAGCACTTCAGAGGTCATGAAGCTCCATAAAGATGTTAAATGGTAGCATTATTAGGGATTCAGCTACAGCAATAAGTTACTTTATAAAGCTCCTGAAAGAATTTTTATTGTATTTTCCCACTGTGCATTTTAGCAAATAGCAAAAGTGTAGTAAAACTTTGACCTCGAAATTGCTTCCCACATCTGAGAAGCATTGCAATTTGGAGCTGCAAGGAATGCATGAATATTAAAATATGTTAAAGTAACTTACTGTATTGAGCCCCAGGCCATTAAGCATATATATCAAATCCTCAGTGGCTACATTTCCTGAAGCCCCTTTTGCATAAGGGCAACCACCTAATCCAGACACTGCAGAGTCCACCACGTTAATTCCCATCTGGAAAACAAAGCAAAACAACCAAAGCTTGTATATTTATGGCAAGTAAATTGTTGCATTTTAATTTAACCTGTGGCAAAGAGAAAACAAGCAAAATCTGACCCTGTTATTCAAACATGTTCACTTCCCCACCTGCTGCTGGAGCAATCCCTGGGGTGTTGATTTTGCTTCTGACTAATCTTGTCTCTTAGGCTAACAGAAAGTTTGCTAAGGCCCTCCCGAAGTAGAAAAATCTTTGATCAAAATTAAAGTGGTGTTACTCATTGATAACAGTACAACTGTAGATGGTAGATCTTAAAGGAAGGTTAACTTACTCCCAGGATTTATATAATCTCCATTTCTCTGGCTTTATCATAAAAGCATCACATAAATGACATGGACTATTTCCAACATCCCAACTAAGAATCAAAGTACCTTACAAGATTGGAAGTGAGGTGTTTAGAGAGGAGGGTTCACTGTATTTGAAATAAAATTTTGTGGGTTCAATTTACTCATTCAATTTGCCCAGTGTTTATTGAACCATTATTTTTTGCATGATACTTTGCTTTCAAGAAGTGAAGAGATGTCTAAGAGGCAAGGCCACTAACAATAACATCAGCTCATATTTATTGGATCCTCACTAAGTGCCAGATATTATTCTTAACATTTTATGTGTATTAACTCACAGTTCTCACAAAAATCATGAGGTACATAACACTTCTCTCATCCTCAACTCACAGAGAGAGAACCTAGGTGCTGAAAAAGTCAAATAATTTATCTAAAGTACCATCTGTTAGGTGGGGTCCTCTGTCTTGACAGAATAATTCACAGTGTGTCTTAATTTGTTGCCTCTGGAAACAAATCAAGTTGGTACACAATTGTTGCCTCGTGCTCTCAGAACTGGGTAAGTTCTGCATTTGCTGGAGAAGCTTTGGAAGACATGAGTGCTAGGTTTGGTGCAGGGTAAACGGAAGTGACTAAGGGAGAGACAGGAAACTGAACTATAGCTAGGAATCAAATTGCACCTAGGAACCGTTCCCTGGTAGGAACATATGCAGAAAGGATTTCCTGGTGACTGACCTTCAACTGATCTAGAGCTCATTACCATCTAATTAGCATAGCATGGGTGGAGCTTTTATGAGGACTTAAAGGAAAGCTGTTATATATAACCCTATTAGGTAATCTGTTATGTATCTCCATCCTGTCAGTCACTCCAAAGGCAGGAAACAACAACCAACCCTGCCAGGAGAAAGGTGAAACAAACTCGTGAACATTTAATAGGCAGTGTGTGCTCAGATTTTGGGGTCTTTCTCCACTGGTGGAGATTGACCTGTTCCTCTCTCTCTGAAATGTATTCTCACCTTGTGACTCTTTGTATAGCTTCCTTCTTCACTGCCACTTTGTCTAGTTTCTTTCTTTTTTCCTATAGTAAACTGCGTGGGATGTCTCTCTATCTGTGATCACTCTGTTATCAGCTCAACTTGGCCCCAGGATCCATTCTTGACCTTGGGAACCAGGAGACCAGGACATCCAGACACACCTAACATGAGCATGACAGGGGCTGAGAAGAGCCCTGGATATCAAATGTTTATAATAGGAGACAGGAGGCCGGCATCCCATACCCCCGTGAAAGGTGACAATTAGGTAATCAGCTAATTGCAGAGAGGACAAGTCTGACTCTTTACTCCTGGGCACCCAAGAACAAGTAACACGATCTCATCTAAAATGAGAAGCAACTGGATGCAGAGGAATTGGACAACTAGCTAGGTCAGTGGTTCTCATCAGAGAACTGGAATTGCACATTGCTTCTACCTCCCAGAGTTTCTGATTCAGAGGGTCTTAGCAAGGTCTCGAGATTGTGCATTTTTAATGAGGTCCTGGCTGCTGCTGATGATGATCCAGGGGGTCTTTCTTGCTCTTTTTTTCTTTACTTTTATTTTAAAAAATGTATTCTAGAATAGTTTTAGATTTTCAGAATATTTGTGAAGCTAGTACAGAGAGTCATTATATATTACACACTCAGTTTCCTCTATGGGTAACATCTATTAAAGAAAAAAATTATTCAATAATACTTGTTAAAAGTATAGCAAGGAAGAGTTTATTTTGCACCACTGTGATAGTGAAAGCGAATGCTGCAACAAGGTCTTTCAGGGAGGAAGAGAGATGGGGCTCAACTCCAAACACAGCATGGGCAAGTAGGAAGGATCAGGATGGTAGTCAGTGGATGGAAAATTACTAAAGAAAATCAGTTGTGAAAGGAATTCTGGCTTACCTGACCTAACAGGATTTTTGCTGAAGAAAGTCAAGGTGATCAGATATCACTCTGGGATGGTGGAGATGGAGTGACCTGATCAATTACAGCGGGCAAGTGGATATAGAGGATGAAAGTTCTTGCTGAACTCTTAGCAGGAATTACTAGCATTGGATTTTACAAAGTAGTTCACAGGCAGACTTAGAAGAAATTTTTGGAAGCCTGATTAAAGTTTGGTCAAACAGATCCTTTTTGTTGAATCTTCTATTATTTTTGCATATTTATCATAACTAATGAAACTAATAAACAAATATTGGCATATTTATTATTAACTAAAGTTCATACAATATTTAAATTTCCTTAAACATTTCAAAAACATTTCTAAAGATAATTTTTAACCTAATGTCTTTCTTTCCGACCCAGGAACTCATCAGGACAGTATATTTTATTAGTAATCATGTCTTTTTTGGCCCTTCTGCGCTGTGACAATTTCTTAGATGTTGACTATTTTGAGTAATACTACTCATGAATTTTGTACAATGTCCTTAGATTTGGGTTTGTTTAAATTTTTGTTTTTCATGGTAAGACTGGACTTATACAGTTTAGGCAGGAAGACCACAGAGATGAAGTGTCATTGTCAAGGCATCATATCAAAGGTACATACTACTGAATTATGACTGCTGAGATCAACCTTGATTGCCTGACTGAGGTGATGTTTGCTGGGTATCTATCTTATAAAGCCCAATCTCCACCCACTTTCCATCCAATACTCTTTGGGAAAAAGTCACTATGTACATCTCACACTTAAAGAGTAAAGAATATCTATATAAATTATTTGGAATTCTTCTGTATGAGAGATTTGTCCATTCTCCCATATTATGTATTCATATGTTTACATCAGTAGTGACTCACAGGTATTTATATATATTTGTTTTGATACTTTGGGATATAATTTAATACTAATGTTTGTGTTTTTTGC
The DNA here is from genome assembly GCA_963574655.1 of Perodicticus potto. NCBI lineage: Eukaryota > Metazoa > Chordata > Mammalia > Primates > Lorisidae > Perodicticus > Perodicticus potto. The sequence goes on from CAUYRH010023171.1 coordinate 72,304, forward strand.
TCAAGTTATTCAAGATTTGGCCATTGGGAGCCTTTTCAATGGGCTGCTGTGTCCCTTTGGTATGCCAAGGGGACTGCACTTTTTGAATCACTTTTGTAGAGTTTCCCTAGCAAGACTTAAGAGAATGCTTTCCAAAGCTCACAGGGAAGAGCTACCATCCTTAAAAAGCCCTGGAAATCTCTCGCACCTACGGTAAGTTTACAAAAATTAAGACTGTTTCTGAATCTCTTTCTTCTTATATTTCTCAACATGGGAAGGTCTCATATCTGACAAACCCCATCATATTCAGATGTTTATACTGTTCAGCTAAAATACTGGTGCATTTACAGCAATTTTTATTTGGTAAATCAAATTAGTAAGAATAAGGAAGTGTGTACTAGAAGTTAAACTTGTAGCATTATGTAGTAGTTGTAAAAGGCAAATATTAAGGTGCCGGCACATTGTAAGAGTCAGTCATGTCATTAAATAGGCAGGGGACATTCTCAGTTTATACTGTAGTTTAAAACTGATTTATTCAGTAGACTTGAATCTATTACCCGAGGAGACAGAAATTAGAGTGATTTTTCAATCTTGTCTACCCGTCACAATCATTTGAGGTCTTTTAAAAGTACTAACACCCATGCCTCTCCCCATACCAATTAATTCAAATGTCTGTCTAGAAAGGGGTCAGACATCGGTGTTTCATTAAAGCTCCCTCTGGTTATTCTTTGTGTAACCCTGAGGCAAGACTCTTACCCATCTCATTTTTTATTGATTCTGGGTATGAGTCAGCCTTAACAATAGTGAAGCTCTATAATCTGGGGCAGTAAAAAGTTAATCATAACATCTGAACATTTCAAAGAAACCAGTTTTTGAAAAAAGGCCCCAAAAGGTATGAGGTAGTCAAAGGAACCAGCATGATAGATTGAAAAATGGCTTCAGGCCTCAATGTGCATGATTATCTCTCAGGGGCTGGAGTCCACTTATCATGTTCCCTTTCTTACTGCTGAGGATCAAGACTCTGAAACTACAGAGGTCCCAGAAAGGTACCTTGTCAAAACAATACAGCTTTTAGTCTTAATTAGCCTTTTGGGAAACAGTGAACAAACAAATTCACTCTTCTGTTTTGTAGTTACAGGCTAATTAAACTTACTGTTTGGATAAAACTAAAAGTTTTACTTATATTAGAGTAACCAGCGAGTGCCACAATAGAGGAACAGTAAATGACCAATGTCACAACAGAGCAAATACAAATACACAGTGAATTCAAGAAAATATGTTCAACCTCACATTGTATCAAGGATTGTGAGTGAAAATGAGAATACTATATTTTATATTTTCATATTAACAAAGATGAAAGACGAGTGTTGATAATGAAATAGTATAGAGCAATGAAAAGTGAAACAATCTGCATATCTAACAATATGGAAAAATCTCACAGATGAAAGGCTGCTTGCAAAAGGCTCACGAGGACATAACAATGTGATTACATTTAGATGAAGTCCTAAAATAGACAGTAATACTCAGTGCAGTTAGAAGTTAAGATAATAGCTATCCTTTAAGTATCAATCAAAACAGACACAAGGAGAGCTTCTGGGATGCTGGCACCATTCCATTTCGTGAACTAGGTTGTTAACACTTAGTACTGTAAGTTTTTGAAAATTCATTGAGCTTATCATTGGTGCGGTTTTCAATATGTGCATTATACATCAATAAATGTCAATGACAAAAAGGGCATTTTTAGAAATGAAGGTAAACGATAAACTAGTGGGAATATCCAGTAAATTGGATTTCATCTGGTGAGAAATTAATTAGTAATCTTAAATTGTCAGTATTCTTTGTCTTAGTGATTCCTTACCAAAAATTTCTTTCTAGGAATATTTAACAAATCTGAAGTAAATAATTAGATAAGAAACAAAACCAAATAAGTATGTATGGGTTGCCCATGATATACAATACACACACATATACATTCATATATACTGTGACTCACCACAGTATGTTTTTTAAGAATGAAAATTTGACACTAATCCAATGTCTCATAATGAAAAATAATTTTAATTAAGGTAGAGCTATAAAATGGAATAAATATTATTTAAATATACAATCAAAGGAAAGAAACAGGCTAGAGGATATTATAACAGTACAAGTATATAGGGTCATGATACCATTTTCTAAAACAAACACACAAACAAAAAACAATAAGATTTGGATGATATGCCAAACGTGAATGCAGCAGTCATGGATGGTGTGTTTATAGGTGATTAATTTTCTTCTAATTTTATTTGTTTCTGCTTTCTACTTCCCCTACAATGGATGTTAATTACATATATAAGTATGAAAAGAAGATAAAAGTTTCTTTAAACTTTAGACTATAGTAGAATGATAGTAAACAAATGAGAATGCGTGTATACAAATTTAAGACTGAATTACTCATTTAACATAACTTTACAACTAATTGATCTTAGTAGGGGTTAGGACTGCAGGGCTAATTACACTCATAATCTGGTAAAACAGATATAATATAGGAAAAATGGGTGCTGGAAAAGAGTCTTTCTATCTTTTCTATTATCAGTTACCTCTAGATATGGATTTTCTTTCAGTAAGCACGAGCCATAATTAATTGAATTGATCCTAAGAGCAACTCATTGTGCAAGGCCAGTATCCTCTTAATACCAAAAACCAGAAAAAGGACATAATTAAAAAAGAAAACCAGAGGCCAATATCCCAGTGAATGCAGAGGCAAAAACTACCACGAAATGCTAGCAAAGCAAATTCAGTAATACATTGCAAAGTGATTCATCATGATCAATTAGGATTCATCCCAGAGAGTCAAGCATGATAAAACATATGCAGATCAATAAACGTGATTCACCTCATGAATGGAAGCAAAATCAAAGATCATATGATCATTAATAGATGCAGAAAAATCATTCGATAAAATCCATCACCCTCTCATGATAAAAATCCTCAAAAGACTAGGCACAGAAAGAACATATCTCAAAACTATAAAAGCCATGTATGACAAATCCACAGCCAACATCATAGTGAATGAGAGAAAAGGTAAAAGCATTCTCCCTAAGAACCAGAACAAGACAAGGGTACCCCCAGTGTCACCATTTCTATACAAATAGAGCAATCAGGCAAGAGAGAGAAATAAAGGGCACCCAAATTGAGAATGAAAAGGTCAATTTAGGCTTGGCACTTATAGCTCAACAACTAGGGCACCAGCCATATATATTGGAGCTGGTGGGTTCGAACCCAGCCCAGGCCTGCCAAACAACAATGACAACTACAACAAATAAATAGCTGGGCATTGTGGCGGGCACCTGTATTCCCAACTACTTGGGAGGCTGAGGCAAGAGAATCACTTATGCCCAAGAGTTTGAGGTTGCTGTGAGCTGTGACACCATGGCACTCTACCCAGGGGCGACATAATGAGACTTTGTCTCAAAAAAGAAAAAGAAAAAAGAAAAGGTCAATATATCTTTGTTTGCTGATGAAATGTTATTTTATCTAGAAAACACTAAAAACTTCACCACAAGATTCCTAGAATTGAGACATAAATTCAGCAAAGTTTCAGTATACAAAATTAGTGTACACAAATCAGTAGCATTTTCTGTATACTAATAACAGTCAAACTGAGAGTCGAACCAAGGACTCGATACCATTAACAATAACAACAAAGAAAATAAAGTGCCAGGGAATATGCTTAACTGAGGGGGTGAAAGTTTTCTATAAGAGAAACTACAAAATACTGGGGAAAGAAATAATAGATCACATAAATAAATAGAACATCCTTTGTTCATGAATTGGCAGAATCAACGTTGTTAAAATGTCCATACTGCCCAAAGTGATTTATAGATTCAATGTAATTCCCACTGCAATACTAATGTCATATTTTAGATTTTACAGATTTAGAAAAATAATACTAGACTTCATTGGAACCAAAAAAGAGCCTAAATAGCTAAAGCAATCTTAAGCGAAAAGAACAAATCTAGGCTTGGCGCCTGTGGCTCAATGGGCTAAGGCGCCAGCCACGTACACCTGAGCTGACGGGTTCGAATCCAGCCTTGGCCAGCCAAACAACAATGATGGCTGCAACCAAAAAATGGCCAGGCATTGTGGCGGGCAACTGTAGTCCCAGCTACTTGGGAGGTGGAGGCAAGAGACTCGCTTGAGCCCAGGAATTGGAGGTTGCTATGAGCTGTGATGCCACAGCACTCTATCCAGGGTGGCAAATCTAGAAGCATCACATTACCTATTTCAAATTACACACATGGATATAGTAACCAAAATAGCATGGTACTTGTTTAGAAGTAGAGATATAGCCCAATGTACAGAACAGAGAACCCAGAAATAAAACCATGACCATCTATGACTAACTGATCTCTGACAAAGCAGACAGAAATATACCCTGGAAAAAGGAAGTTCTATTCAATAAATGGTGCTGGGAAAATTGGATAGCCACATGCAGAAGAATGAAACAGGACTCCTATTTCTCATGATAAAGAAAAAATAATTCAAGTGGATAAAAGAATTAAATGCAAGATGTGAAACTATAAATATTCTAGAAGAAAATGTAGGAAAAGCTGGTATAGATATCAGCTTAGACAAAAAGTTTATGACTTAAACCCAAAGGCAAAAACAGCAATAAAAAAAATAAATAAAGGAGACTTAATTAAATTAAAATTTTTTGCACAGCGAAAGAGATCATTAACATGGTCTACATACAACCTACAGAAGGAGATAATATATTCACAAACTCTACATTCAACAAAGGACTAATATTCATAATCTACAAAGAACTCAAACAAATCAGCAATTAAATATATAAAAACACAAAACTCTATCAAAAAGTGAGCAAAAGACATGAACAGAAGTTTCCTCCCCCCAAAAAGTTATACAAATGGCCAGAAAATATATGACAAAGAGCCTCACTATTCATCAGGGAAATGAAAATTACAACTACAATTGCACGGTGTTGTTTTAATACTTGCACACTGGGAACTTGTTCCCTGTAGTTGTAATACTTGCAGGCTGTTGGTGGGAATGCAAATGAGTACAACCAATATGGAAGACAGTATAAAAATTCCTCCAAGAAGTAAATTTAGACCTATCATTTGATCCAACAATCCTGCTACGGAAAATTATAACAAAAATATTATACCTCCTTAACATCTTGAAAGTAAAGAAGATAAAAGTTTAAGCAATTATGAAGAGAGTTAATTCACGTGCATATTACCTGTAAAGGACACCATTAAAGTATTAATTCCCTTCAAAGTCTCTCTTCAAAAAAAATTCACAGTATTTTAAAAATATTGCTTTTTATTCAATGTCCCCTAAATTCTCTCCTATATTAAACATACAATTAACTTACCAGAAATATAGATCTTCTCAATGGATAATGTTACTGTGTACTCATTTATATATTCTTATCTCTTAAAAAGCTACTTTAGAAATTTTTAGTCATTCTCTTCTAAACACATTTGATCTTATTATGCACGTTTTTTTCACGTCTACTTCCTTATCTTGTTAGAAATAATTGTAATAGGATGTAAATAATTTCTGAAAGAACTGGGAAGGAGAAAGTCTTATTTATTTTTGTTATTTTTCACAAATAGAGGGAATATATTTGTGCTTAACAATTTAAATCATATCAGAACATCATGTGTTTAACATAATGGATGGGCCACTTAGCTCCTTTTATCTACATTAGTGGATTCTTCTTAGAATGTTTCCATTCCCTCTTATCCAAAAATGAAGCAATATTTCCTTATTGAAGCTCCTGGTGTGTGTGTGTGTGTGTGTGTGTGTGTGTGTGTGTAAAAGCACACAGCAGAAGCAATTCTTAACATCATATGTCACAAAAACGAAACATCAATTTTTACTATTTTTGAAGAGTACATATTGTAGATGAGGAACCACAAGGTGGCAATGTATCACCAAAATCTACCAAGTCAAAGTCAAGCATTTATAATCTCATTGTGGTCTAGCCCAAAAAGATTACACACATAAATAATTAGGTTTATGTTTGTCAAACAAATAATTTTCTTACTTTTACTATAAGAACTCTTTTACTAATGATGGAGAAGTCATAAATATGCAGTTCAATACATGCAGTGTATTTTTGTCCATCTCCCTTGACTCAAAGTGTTTATTAAGCACGTTTTATGTCCCAGGGACGTGGATTGTAGGCAAAGTACTATAGCTCACAGAACTTGGCATTGGAAATTAACATGACTACTATTTGATACATCACTAAGAAGTATCTGACTCTTATGTGTCTTAAATGAGAAGTAACTGTCTTTAAGGCTCAGGGAACCAATGAAACCCAATTTTGAGGTGTCCTTGGTTCCCACTTTTCTCAAAGCTCGTAATTCAAGCTACTAAACAAGTGGCCCAGGATGTGATGCCCTGGTGAGTTGGATTATGTGTGCTCTGTCTGGTTGTGCTCTTGGAAATGTGCTTAAATTCAAGGGCTCAGGAAAATGGATAAAATATTATTGGTAACTTTTTCTGGAAAATGGAAAATTGCAAATTTCTTCTGTACTATACAATCTTAGGTGAGCCTGGAGGAGTATTAATTTTGTGTGATTTCCAGGTGCCTCGACCATGCTGATATGCTATTAATGAAAGCAGCATCTCACCTTATTCTAAGTTCTGTAAGAACTTATTCTTCAAATAAAATTGGTAAAGATGAAAAAGGGAGTAAAAGAAGTCATTTTGTGAAATGTATAATCTTTATATACATGATTTCAAAATATTTTATGAAACCTAAAATGTTTGGTGTTGAAATTACTAAAGCCCCAAAGAACATATAGAATTTTGGTAATGTTATCATTTATTTATTAATTTATTTATTATGTATTTATTTATTTATTTATTGTAGAGATAGAGTCTCACGTTAGCACCTGTGGTAGAGTACTGTGGCATCACAGCTCACAGCAACCTCTAGCTCCTGGGCTTAGGCAGTTGTCTTACTTCAGCCTCCCAAGTAGCTGGGACTACAGGCGCCCACCACAAGGCCCAGCTATTTTTTGTTGCAGTTTGGCCGGGGCTGGGCTCGAACCCACCACCCTGGGTATATGGGGCCTGTGCCCTACTCACTGAGCCACAGGCACTGCCTGGTAATGTTATTATTTTTAAACAATCATTTTCATTACCCTCAATGGTCAAAAATTTCTTTAAAAATCTGTAATAATGTTAGATGTGATTTAAAATAAGAACAGTTTTGAAAGTGGAAATTATTCATTTTGGGATTTAGGTTACTCATCAGGGAAAGACAAAATATTCACGCAGGAAAAAATATACTCATTTTTAATAATATTTTTATCCTTAACGTATTCTTCATAGATAATATTCCCTTCAACAGAGGGTTAGAATTGCCCATACTTGCAGTGTTACTCCTATTCTTGTGGCCATGCCAGACATGATTAATAGATCACAGTATCTTTTACAATGAGCTCAGATAGTATAGCCTTATGATATTTCTCTACCAGCACTCTAGACATAGTAGAGATACTATATAAGCTATGATACCACCTGAAAATGAACCCTATCTGCCACTTATGTGTATTATGAACATAATGTCATGCTATGAGAATCATGGATAATGAACAGTTATCATACCTCAATAGTGGCCCATTCTTCAATTAACTTAAGTATATATCAAAGTCGGTATTTAAATAATTTTATATATGTGTATATATATGTAAATATATAGAGAGATGGATGCCGTGTTGAGGCATGACCACACTAATGTGATTGTTAATGCTTTCATATTATTCCTATTATCTTCAAAGGTTTTCCTAATATTTCACTTCTCCTTGCCTTAGAAAAGACATAGATTGGGCAGTGCCTGTGGCTCAGTAAGTAGGGCGCTGGCCCCATATACTGGAAGTGGCAGGTTCAAACCCGACTCTGGCAAGAAATTGCAAAAAAAAGAAAAGACATAGATTATATTTTTGCCTTCATTTGGTATACACAAATTGAGATAGAAATAGGAGTATGAACATAGAAGGGAGGAAGAAAATGAAAAAAGATAAATCCTCAATTTCAGTAAGACGAGGGAAATAAGAAATACTATTAGTGAACGTTGACTGAATGTTTATTTTGTCATAGGATTGTTCCATATGCTTTACATATGGTAACATCCCACAAATCAGGGTGAAATGGTGGGTAATATGTGCCCATTCTACTGATGAGGCAATTCAGGTTTGTAGAAGGCAAGTGATTACGTCCTTTATATGGTTAGTATGATACAAAGAATGCAAATTCAAGTCTAACTGTACACTGTGCCTGATAGTAACAGTTGACATTTAATAAGGATGGACCACCTGCCAGTCACGTTACTGAACAGTTCCCATGGATTCAATATAACAGTTCCAGGGGCAGAGTGAAGCAGGAAGAGGGCACTGACAAACCAAAAGAATTCATTTTCTTGTGAAACCTTCTTCAGCTTTCTGAAACGTTTCCGCACAACTTAAGCACATTATCAAGCAACTCTAGAAAGTCAATGTTTGTTGTCCTGGTGATTGTATTTCTAGGAAGCTGGCCTATGAAAATAGCCAGAAATGTTCTGATAGCTTTATATTTAGAGATGGATATTTTTTTAATTTTACTTATGAGAGTCAAGGTTCGTCCACAGGTTAAATGTCCAAAAATAGAAAAAGAGTTAATAAATGTTACAAGATTGACTATTATGAAACAGCAAAATATTTTCAAAGAATATTTAACAGTGGAAAAATAATTATGAGAAATGGAAGATAAAATAACAGGATACTGATTATGTTTGGGAACATTCATTTGTGTTTCTAAGTTTTTAAAATTCTTTGTAATGCATATATATCGCTCAAGAACTTAGGACAAATGAACTTTATTAATAAAAGTTTACTATTTTTTTCCATAATCATTCCCTTCTTTGGCCAGTACAATACTCCCAAGGGTATACTGGTCTATTTCAGGCTCTTATTTCTTGGTTTCCATTCAAACTCTATAGATGAATTCTCTAAGACTCTTCTACTTTCACCTTTTCTTGAGAGGATAGTGCTCCCATCACTTCACTTGTGTAGCCATCCATGCTCTCTAATATACTGACATAAAATAACTGGACCAGTGATACTCAAATTTTAACGAGCATATGGTTTCATTTAGTAGTTTTGAGGCAACACCTGATGCCTTTCTAATAACCCCCAAATTATGCAGAAGCTGAAAGAACACACTTGACACTTGAGTGGAAAGCAACTAAAATTCTTCTTGGGAACACCGCAAATGTCATTATATCCTGCTCTGATCTCAATGACTCCCTTCTGTGTACTTTTAGATCAGCATAGACAATCAGAGTTAATATGTCAATTGATAAAGTCAGATTAAAATTTGCCACCTTGCTAGCTGCTTTGTATCATTCCATCTGTTCTCTGTTTTCCCTTCTCTTTTAGATGAATATTTCTATGATTCGATTTTATCTTTTTTGCTGACTTAACATTTAGACCTCTTCCTTAAATTGTATAGTAGTTGCCTTCTGATTTCCAATACACATGTCTAATTAATAATAGCCTATCTTCAAATAACCATATCATATGTAGGGAAGAAGATCATAACAGAATATAGTCAATTCCTTCCACCCATTTTTTATGCTATGGCTTTCCTATCTTTTACTTTTACATAGATAAATTCATAATATAATGCAATCAGTTATTTTTCAGTGCAATTAAAAATGAAAAAATGCTTTCCTACTGACACATGCCATTGCTGAGGAATTTGGCTAGAAGAAGAATGGGAGGGATTCAAGTCCTGCCATTGGTTTTTGGTGAACACCCACATTTTGGAGGTAGGAAAAGGAAGATGAATTGGCAAAAAAGACAAGAAGCTCAAGAGGAAGTTCAATGTCACAAGCCAGGGTGAAAAACATTTCTCTGAATACTTATACCACAGTGGTGAGTGCTGCAGACAGCTAAGGAAAATGATAGCTGAGAAAATCCACTGGATTTATGCCACTGTCAAATTTTGAAATTGGTCATTTCAGCCAAGTGGCAGAGCAGGGTTAAGCTGAGAAAAGATTTCCAAACAAATGGAGAGCATACAGCCTAGTGCCTGAGAGATCAGTTTCAGGAGACAAATGTCTGTTTGATCTCAGTCTGTCTCTTTCATTGCTTGACCTTGAGGATGTAGTTTTACCTCTCTGTTCTTCCAACTGTGAAATGAGTACACATTGGTACAATAGTACCAATTCACAGGCTTGCCAAGGATTCCATGAGATCTTCTCTGACATGTGTTTATCACACACTTTGGCCTACAGCACTCAATAAATGCTGGATTTTAAAAGTATATGACAAGGATATAGAGATAGATAAAGGACATGTGAGGATAAAATGAAGAGGAGAATTGAGGAAGAAGTTGAGGGATACATGTGAACAGGGCAGAATCGAGGTTACACGAGGCGTGTAAGTAGGAAGTCATAAATGACAGAGATAATTGAATGGAAACAAAGAATGATGGCACACATAGAGGGGGTGATTAACAAAGGATAAACTTTATAGATGGGGATGAATTTAGAATCAGGGCAGACACACCGAAGTGAGCCAAGCAATTAATAGAGAAAACTATGCTTTGAGGTAGGGTGAAAGGAGAGGGCACTATTTATTTTCAAACACAAACATGTTAAAGAAATAAGGGCCCTGAAATTTCTGAGGAAAATAAACGAGAAATCTTCTCAAAAAATAGTGATTCACTTCATCTATTGAGAGTCCCCAAAAGAGATAAACATCTCATTTCTAGCTATTTGACACTTGTGTCTCTCACACACAGGCTTACCTTGCTGTCACAATAGTCTTCAGTTTGTGTACTTGAGAGCTGGATGGAAATCAGCTGTCAATAGAGATGATGAGGAGGAAGATAGTGGAAAGACCCACGAACAGCTCTGTGTGTAAATAATATGTATGCTCATTTCTATGAGTTCACCACGTATTTTGATAAAACTAAAAAGCTTCTGTACAGCCAAGAACATAGTAAGTATAGCAAGCAGACAGCCCTCAAAATGGGAAAAAATATTTGCAGGTTATGCCTCTGACAAAGATTTAATAACCAGAATACATAGAGAACTCAAACATACTAGCAAGAAAAGAACAAGTGATCCCATCACGGGGTGGGCAAAGGACTTGAAGAGAAACTTCTCTAAAGAAGACAGGAACACAGCCTACAAACAGATGAAAAAATGCTCACCATCCTTAATCATCAGAGAAATGCAAATCGAACTACTTTGAGATATCACCTAACCCCAGTAGGATTAGCCCACATGACAAAATCCCAAAACCAGAGATGTTGGTGTGGATATGGAGAAAAGGGAACACTTCTACACTGCTGGTGGGAATGCACACTAATACGTTCCTTTTGGAAGGATGTTTGGAGAGTACTTAGAGATCTAAAAATAGACCTGCCATTTGATCCTATAATTCCTTTACTATACCTATATCTAGAAGACCAAAAATCACATTATAAGAAAGACATCTGTACCAGAATGTTTATTGCAGCCCAATTCATAATTGCTAAGTCATGGAAGAAGCCCAAGTGCCCATCGACCCACGAATGGATTAATAAATTGTGGTACATGTATACCATGGAATACTATGCAGCCTTAAATAAAGATGGAGACTTTACCTCTTTCATGTTTACATGGATGGAGCTGGAACATATTCTTAGCAAAGTATCTCAAGAATGGAAGAAAAAGTATCCAATGTACTCATCCCTACTATGAAGCTAATTTAAAGGTTTCATATGAAGGCTATAACCCAACTATAGCAAAAGAATATGGCAAGGGAGGGGAGGGAGGAGGTTGGGGTGGAGGGAGGGTAACTGGTGGGGCCACACCTATGGTGCATCTTAGAAGGGTATAGGTGAACCTTACTAAATGCAGAATACAAATGTCTTCATATAATAACTAAGAAAATGCCATGAAGGGTATGTTCAACAGTTTGATGAAAACATTTCAGATTGTATATGAAACCAGCACATTGTACCCCTTGATTGCACTAATGTACGCAGGTATGATTTAATAAAAAAAAATAATAAAGTTAATAAATAAATAAACACTCATTTCAAGGAGGAGAGTGACTTTTTGATAAGAGTTATTCTCAGTAGAGTTAGGTGATATCTCATTGTGGTTTTAATTTGCATTTCCCTAATGATTAGAGACATTAAGGCTGTTCTCCTGAGTTTATTGGCCATTAGCATATCTTCATTTGAAAAGTTTCTGTTCACTCTTCTGCCTGCTTTTTAATGAGGTTGTTTGAGGTTTTCTTACTGATTTGCTTGAGTTCTTTGTAGGCATAGTTTCATGCCTTAGGCTTAAGTCTGTTATACATCATGAGTTAATTTTTGTGAATGACGATAGGCATAAATCTTGTTTCAATCCTCTATATATGGCTTTCTAATTTTCCCAGCACCTTTTGTTGAATAGGGATTCTTTTCCCCACTGTGTGTTTTTGTGTGCTTTGTCAAAGATCAGATGCCAAAACAACAGATGATGGTGTGGATGCAGAGAGAAAGGAACTCATATATTATTAGTGGGACTGCAAACTTTCCTCTATGGAAAGTAGTACGGAGATACTTCAAAGAAATTAAAGTACACCTACCAGCTCGGGGCCTCTGGCTCAAGTGGCTAAGGCCAGCCACATACACCTGAGCTGGCAGGTTCTTTTTTTTTTTTTTTTTTTTTTTTTTTTAGTCAGAGCCTCAAGCTGTCACCCTGGACAGAGTGCCGTGGCATCACAGCTCACAGCAACCTCCAATTCCTGGGCTCAAGCGAGTCTCCTGCCTCTGCCTCCCAAGTAGCTGGGACTACAGGCACCCGCCACAACGCCCGGCCATTTTTTGGTTGCAGCCGTCATTGTCGTTTGGCGGGCCAGGCTGGATTCAAACCCGCCAGCTCAGGTGTACGTGGCTGGTGCCTTAGCCCGTTGAGCCACAGGCGCCAAGCCGAGCTGGCAGGTTCTTATCCAGCCCAGCCCAAACAACGATAGCTGCACCCAAAAAAAAAAAAAAAAAAAATTCAGGCATCGTGGCAGGCCCCCATAGTCCCAGCTACTTGGGAGGCATAGGCAGGAGAATCACTTGAGCCCAGGAGTTGAAGTTTGCTGTGAGCTGTGATGCCACGCACTCTACCCAAGGTGACAGCTTGAGGCTCTGTCTCAAAAAATAATAATAATAATAATGATAAAGTACACCTACCATTTGATCCAGCAACCCACTGCTAGGTATACATCCAAAGGAAAAATAGGTCATTTTATGAAAAGGACACTTGCACTCAAATATTATTGGAGGACAATCTCAAAGTTATGAAAACAACTCAAGTGCTCACCAATATACAAATGGATTAATAAAACATGGTATATGTATACCATGGAGTACTACTCAACAATAAGAAAAGAAATGATTATCTAGTGCCTTTTGGATGGAACTGAAAACCATTCTTATAAGCAAACTATCTCAAGAATGAAGAAACAAACACCACATGTTCTCAATACTAAATTGGAACTAATTAGCCAACACTGTGTGCACATGTAGAAGTAAAACTCAATGACAATCAAGCAGGGGAGAGGGACAGGGGGAAGAGGGAGGGGATGGGTGAAATTAACACCTAGTAGATACAGTGTACACTATCTGGGTAAAGGACACACTTCTAACTTTGATTCAATCTGTGCAAAAACAAATTTTGTAACCAAAATGGGTATACTTCCTAATATTCTGAAACAATAAGAAGAAGAAGAAGAATAAAGGAGACTCTGAGTTATAAGCAAGTGATCTCTAAATATAAACCTTTGGGGCACAATATGTTTAGAGAGGGGAAGAAGATATTCACATTGTCTGAGTGGGGAAGAAACCAAAATGGTAATAATTATTTGATTTCCTTTTTCTCCTCTGAGCCATAAACAATCCATAAACGAGTTAACAGAAATTTTATAAACTGAAAGAAAGCAATTTTATAATCTAAAGGAAAGCAACTTTCCCTCCTGCCTTTTGAATTCCGATTTCTGAAAAAAAGTGTTAATGAATTAAGTGATGAGCAAAAATGTATCTTTTACAAAGCTCTAGTCTTCCAAAAGTCTCTAAACTCAAATGACATAGCTATGGAAATGACTTTGTAGAGTGTAGCAGTATGCCTTTTCCAGAAAGTTGCTTATGAGCACCATCTACTGGGCATTACCCAAACTCTGTATTTTCAGAAATTTCAATGCACTTAGGCATGAAATTCAGCATTCACTTACACAATGGCCTCTTGGCATATAACAGAAAACTCCTGGGAACTCAGGCAACCTTTTGGATTTATCTGCAAATCTTCTTGTCTTGGTACTTAGGTGCTGAGCTAGAGTTGGAAGTTCCATTTCAGGGAAAAAAGATGTGAAATGAAACTTTCAGGAAATGAAGGCCCACAGAACCTCTGCATAAGAGGCCAGGGCTTAGGGATGGAGAGCTAATGAGGACAGAGTGTGCTGTCCAAGCCTCTGTTCCTTCCCATCTTATTGCCCTCACCTACCTGGAAAGAAAGGTTCAGTCCTCTGAGAGAACATCAGTTTGTTCTCAAATTTTTTTCTTCTCTTTTGACAAAACAAGATCATGAATATTTAGTCTGAATTGCTTCCTCTTGGCAATGACTACCATTGTCTGGCTAATAACATAATATATGCATGTACATCTGTGTATGTGAGACCACAATGGCTGATCTTTCAATTTCGCACATTACATTATGGTTGGGTCCACTGACTAAAAATGCCACAATCCTATGAGGTAAACAAAATGTTCATCTCTGTATTTTCTCACCTCAGAGCTGTGGTACTGAAGATTTTGTACCTTCACTTCTGTTTTTCTTATAAATCCTTTATGATGCTATTATTCTCTGGAGTGCTCTTCTGAAGTCAGAAGACAACTCACACAAAAATGTTTTCATATAAAAGGGCAGCAATAGGACAATAGACGGCAGAGGATGGAGTTTCACTAATCATGGGGCAGCAATATGGCAGAACGAATGTGGATTTGAATTCCAGCTCTACCACTTACTTCCTGGGATAAGTGGCAGAGTTTACTAGGATGACTTAGACTGAGTCTGTGTTTCTGTATCTTCGTTTCTTGCTTTGGAAAATCAGGTCATATTACCTCACTATGTTGTTATGATAACTAAAATGAGATGTTTTCTAAGTTGGCTAGCATAAATTAAGTATAAAATCATTTTCCTTTCTCATTTTCATTTTTATAGAGCCTTCATAAATAGTAGACATAGAGTCCCTTCCAGGATGTCTCATTAGAATTCAAAGGGGTTACCTTTTCTGTTCATTGCAAGATCTGCAGATCTGCAGTGTATTACTGCAGAGTCAGCTCATAAACCATGCATTAACTCTCTCCAAAATGGTATTTCTACCTAGGAAAGAAACCACTTCACCATAGGTGTCTATGAATCAAAAGGAAAAGTTTCCAACCACATTATTACATGTGCCAAATGTACACATCTGCATGTCTCAAGGAAATTGCTGAACAGATATTAAGAGAAAAAAAAATTACCTGTGCAGATAAGTGAAAAATCTCCAAATGCCACCCAACAAAATCCATGTATATGAAATTAGAAAAAATTTTAAAAGAAAGTTTTGTTTTCACTACAGCTTTCCTTTCCTTGATTTTGATTTGCAGCCTCAATCTCAAACTGCAAACACACGAAAAATGGTGCTGTTGTATTGATTGGTAGTCAATATCACAAATGTAACTAAACATGTTTATAAATAATCTTAGTTTTTAATGTCAACTTGTCAAAATTTCAACAACAGTGAAATACTTTCCATTGTTTGTTCATTTATTGATTCATAAAATACTTAACTGAATACCTAACTTGACCCAGGCAGTGTTCCAATTGCTGGGAATAAAACAGCAACTCAGACAAGCAAATCATTCCTGCATTCATGGAGCTTAACATTGTAGTGGGGAGACAGATAATAACCATGTAAACAAATAAATAAATGATATAATTTCAGAGAGTAAGTACTATGAGAAAATATGATAGGATAATGCAGTTCCCTAGAAATCAGCACTCAGACTTTCTAAGACTTTCTAAGACAATATTGCTTGAGCAGAAATCTGAATGACGAAACAGCCATGAAAAAATTAGATGACAGAGCAGTCAGGCACAGGGAATAGCAAATGCCAAAGGCATGAAGCACGAACCATGTTTGGGTGACAAAAAGCAGGCTACTGTGGCTGGGCAATAAGGTCAGAGAGGTTGCAGGCTGTGCTTCTCAAACCTGAAATGTGAGTAAGAATCACCTGGAAATATTGTTAAAATAAAGAATCTGATTCAGTAGAGGGCCAGGGGGGTGCTGAGATTCTATTATACATTTCTAATAAGTGACCAGATGACGCTGGTCCATGGAGCCCGCTTTGAGTAGCAAGGAAGCCTTATATGCTGTGGGGAAATAAATTTCCTGCTAGCTGGAATAGAAAGCTGTAGTTATCTGATGCCCTTGCATCTAGAAAGCCCTTCACAGTTACACAAAGATCTCATACTCCTTTGCTATTTCCACTCACCAGCTAAGCCAAATACTTTGGCAGCATGCACCATAAATGCTGATGTTAAATGATGAAACTAATTATCTAAAGACCCTGCTTTGTAGTTTCCCTGGTGTTAGAGAGAATAACAAACATGATGCTGGAATGGGGTGAAACAAGATAAAGCAAGTGAAGGTAAAGATTATATATGGGCTTTAAATCATATTTCTGAATTCAAAACCTACATTAATATCTACAAGATCTTTTGTAAGTTGCTTATCATCTCTAACCCTTGACTTTCTCATTTAAAAATAGGCATGATATCCATTTTGTTAGGAAGATATGAAAATCATACACAATAGTAAAGTGTAAGTTCCTTGTAATAGTAGGTACTCAATAAATGTTTATTCTCTTTTGCTCTCCATCGTCTCCTCTGTCAACACTGTAACATTTGTATAACATAGTATTAGAAATCTGAATTTTGCAGAGCACAACTTATTTCCAAATTAATAATTCAATGCCTACATCCATGTGAAGTAACTGGTTGAACATATAACAGTTGCTATTGTTACTCTAAAGATAATCAGGCCTAGCTTATGGCCCTATTCTATCCCTAACTTGCTGGACAATCTTTGTTAAGCCACTTGTCCATCTATAGGCCTCCCTCAGTTCATCTGTCAAATGAAAGAATTGGAGTAAATGGTCCTACTCACCGTTGGCACTTTCCACCTGTGACTGATTACCTGGCAAGAGTTCTGTGGGGGTGGACTTGTCTCCCAAGAAATATGGCAGAAGCGCTGCTGCTGAGATATTTGGATGATAAGTTCCAAACTCATTGAGAAGACAGGATAAAATCCGTGTGCATTAACCTTAGCCAACAAAGAGCTTCACTCCCTTCTCTCCATTCCCATTATTCCAGAAACTAAAATGCCAGAATATTATCTCATCCTCACTAGATCTTTAATATTTTTAAAAGCAACTGACATCACAGAGAAAACTTGAGAACAAGACTTAATGGAATCAAATGTGTGCATATCTCTGTTATTTTATTTTGTCACATATTACTGTTATAACCCTTTATCTCCTAAAAATATCTTTGAGATGAAAAGAAATCTATAAAAGTGCTAATATTTTAGAAACTTGAAAACCTGTAAGGAGGATGTGTAAGGGTTTGTGTATGTTTTAGTCACCACCACGGATTTCTACACTCTTTCCCTCACCCCTATTGGAGATTTTTATATGCTTTTATCTGTTTGCTCTGGTTTTTTAATTGTTGTTGTTGTTGCAAATATAATCAAAATTAAAATGACTCCAATAGCACATATGCCAATTACAACTACTGGGAGAGGCTTAGGCTAAAAAATGCATCTTGTATAAAGGTTTATATTTCAGAGAACTAGTTTTTCAATAAAGACATAGAAATAAACAGAGACTCTTTCTTAAAAGGTCAGACACTTCATCCCAATGGAACATTTTTTTCCCCATCTTTAAGAGCAGATGAATTACTTTCAGATATGTCAACAAAAGTGCCCCTTCTTTCCTACCCAGCCAAATTGAAGAGTCTCTTTTTAGCCTTATTCACCCTCTGCCATACAGGGTTTTGCTGCCTTCTTTATCCCAATGTTTTGAAGACTTGAAATGTTGAATAAGTAGAGCAGAGATCTAAGAACCACGTAATAGTGACACATGGTGCAGTTTCAGAGAGCGCACAGTAGCCACACATCACATGATGATAGAAGATTAAACTATGTGCACCAAAGGGAGACACTAAATTCTCCAAATTATATGTGTTTCCCAGATTCAAAGTCTATGGAGTGGGAAAAGGAGCAGATGCCACTTACCCTAAACACTGGCTCTTTTGCATCATTTCTGCTCTTTCCTGGCCAAGGGCACCCATAATTACCTCCCATAAGCTGAACCCTCAACCTTACTCTGCTCCACCCACCGCTGAAAATTGTATTGGTAATTAATTTGTCAGGAAAATGCTAGGGTATGTGAACACTAGTAATTTTATTCCATAGATATTCAAATTAAACCCCGAGCCTGAGTATTTTCAGTGTCAAATTGTAGAATGGTTGCAGAAGAAGAAACACAATCTTCCTCCTGCTATCTACTGACTAGAAGCAAAAAAGAATGTTCCAAGTGCACGTAATAACCTTGGCCCCGTCTGTAGGCTTGACTTGGGAACATTAAGAACAAAAACTCCCTAATTATGGGTGATGCTCCTTGTGTTCCTCTTTGGGTGAAGGGGGACAGACTTGTTTGTTCTGTACCCTTCCTCAAGGGCTGAGAAGTTTAATGAAGAACAATAGCGTCAGATACTGACAACTTTTGGAGCCCGCCTCGGTTCTGCACCTTATTTTCACAGGATTACTGTGGTGTAGAGATCCTTGGTCAATTGACATCCATGAAAAAAAGCACAGGATAAAAGTGCATATCAGCATAGCACCAGATAGGAAATCCTCCCAAACTGTGTCATATAGAGAAGGAATGCCACTGGAACGTTCAGGCTAAATCAAGAGGGAAAGCAGAAAGCTTCAGATTCTCCTATGGTTATTATTTCAAAGATTTCAATTCTTTTGGAGGAAGAAAGATAGCTAGCATTGAGTGCCTACACTGGATAAAGAACTATGTATACAGTACATCATTTAATGTTAACATCAAACCCATTAGGAATATATTAGCCACCATCATTTTATAAAGAAACCGAGGCTTGTGGGTCAAGTAACTGCATAAATCAGCCAGTATGTACCCTTTGTACACTTCAAACCCACATTCAGGGCCTTTTCCTATTACATATGTCAAGAAATACCTGTGTTAGCACTCATGGAATTCTTTCATGAGCTCTCCTAATCTACTATATGTAGATTAAACAGATATATTTATTTAATTTCACATGGGTATTCACAGTATTTTTGAATGTGCATAGACACTGTTGGGGCTAATGAAATATAGATGCACTTAAAAGTATTCCTGAACTCAGAGCATCTTCTCATAATTGCATATGTTTTCCATAGGTAATAACAAAAGTATAATATTCTCATATGGATACATGAATATTTTTGTAATCAAGGGTCATATTTGAGATGCCACTGTTCACACAGCTTCCTAAATCTACTCTTAAATAGCAAACTGAGCACCACAAAATTAAATTATGGCACCATGAAAAATGGAAGTCATTATACCCAGGTTTAATCTCAAGAGAAAGCTACTTCACAATAGCATAGACAATCATTTCTCAAGTTATAACCTCAGAAATATGAAGGACTTGGTAAAAAAATCATGTTCCTAGGCACCACCTCAGACATAGTAAGTCTGAGGTAACTCTGGAGATGGGGGCCAAGAAATTGCATTTTTATAAGCTCCCTAGAAGACTCTGTTACCCATAAAGTCCAGTGAAATTGCTGAACAATCAGTGAAAATGGATACTGTAAAATAAATGCTGCCCTACTACTGTACAATTCTGCATCTAAATAAGATTCCAGAGATTAGTATAAAAGTATAGGATGTGAAGCCTTGAACATGGTGATTCTTGTCCCTGGAGAACACAGACTGTGAATTGCTAATACATTGTTAGCCAAAAGATATTTTTTCCCCTATACTGAGATGTGAGGATGCTTTTCCAGACTAAATTAGAGCTATCTTTTATCTCTTTACTCCCATCTCTCCTACTTCATACAGAACAAACGTCATTCTTTAATATTGATAGAGCCTCTCTGCTGGGTACAGACATTCTTGCCTGTAATCTCAACACATCAGGAAGTGGGAGGATTGCTTGAGCTGAGGAGTTCAAGGCTGCAGTAGGCAATGGTGATGCTACTACACTCCAGCCTAGGCAACAAAGTGAGACCCTGTCTCTAGAGAGAAAACAGAAAAATTGATAAAGCCTTTATCTTTACTATTGCCATTTGTTTCATTTTATTTATTTTTATACTCTTATATATGCTGAAAATAGAGGATGGGAGTTTATCCTGGTAAGTCTAACATACTTGTTGTGATGAACAACTAGTCACCTTTGAGAGCTGTTAGGAAAATGGAAACCTTAACGTAATAGACATGGAACTTTGAATTCTCAACATCTGAGGTAACAAGGTTTCATCTTTAAGGTCAATTTCAAGTGATTATCAGTGACCTGCTGGGCCCTGTATTGAGGAAGATTCTGAGACCACACATAGGCCTAGGCCCAAGAGGAAAGAGTAGTGGGATTGACAATGGCAAGGTGGCAGCAAAGTGCCAGGCATTTGCTGTTCTTACTCTTAGGGATTCATTTGCATTAGAAATGCTTTTCTGGTTACACAGACTCCCAAATCAGAGAATTCTGGAAACTTCCTCCCTTCCACATCTCACATTTAATGTCAAAGAAGCAGGATCCAGAAAGGGTAAATGTCCCAAAGCTGCATAACTGCATGGCAGTGAGAATCAATGTTAGCACATTGATTTTGTTTCACCCATACAGTTCTCTTTCACACACCTAGAGATGTCTTATAATGAGACAAGTTTCCTTTAACCTTAGCCATATCTATTATATGGCTTTGGGAAAGACATTAGAGAAATTCTGCACTATGCCAGGTCAGGGAACAGTTCTCCTGAACAACAGGGCATGATACCTACCCCCATGCCAAGTTGACCCACAAACCATCAAGAAACAACCTAGAATAGTCCAACCTTAGAAGAACCAGACCAGGTAATGAATAGTTCTGCTCTCCTAAGCAGGAACACATTTTCAGGAAAGTTGAGGGGAAAGGAGAGTTGTCCAGATAAAATCAGCTCTAGGGCGGTGCCTGTGGCTCAGTGGGCAGGGTGCTGGCCCCATATACCAAGGATGGCAGGTTCAAACCCGGCCCCGGCCAAACTACAACAAAAAAATAGCCGGGCATTGTGGCGGATGCCTGTAGTACCAGCTACTCAGGAGGCTGAGGCAAGGGAATCACCTAAGCCCAGGAGTTGGAGGTTGCTGTGAGCTGTGTGACCCCACGGCACTCTACCATGAGCTATAAGGTGAAACTCTGTCTCTACAGAAAAATAATAATAATAATAAATAAATAAATAAAGTCAGCTCTAGGAGACAGGTCAGACTGAGTGAATATGGCATGTCCTGATGTGCTTTATTCCCTGGAACCTGCTGAGTTGAGGGATGGAGTCTCATCCTTCAGGGGTGTGATTATAGATTCTCCTTCCCAGATGCACTCTGAAATGCACCATCAGAGAGTCAATAAATAGAGAACTGCATTCCTCCTGATGGATTTTCACACATAGAGATGATTGCTGCTTTATAGATTTCTCACATCACTCACAGTTAGATAGGATTCCACCAATCCAGACAATTGAGCCTAAAAGGAAAATTAGCATCAGAGCATTTCAGCACCTTCCTTTCTCTTAGAGCCACTAAATAGTTCCCTTACATTTCCCTGTTCTTTCCTTTTAATGGTCTTAAATGGTTTTTCTTTTTGTTTGCTTTTTTAAAATAAATCCTATGTATAATGTTCCTCCAATCTCAAGGGACAGGTACCATTGTACCCATAAAAAAACTGATGCTCCAAACAAGAAGCCATAATCAGACTCATTCTAGAATGCAGGCATTGTCTGCAAAGGAATTACAGAAAGGAAGGGAATGAGACTAGAATGTAAGGATTGAGGCAAAGCTGGGGGGTGGTCCCTGCAGCTGTACCCTGCAATGCTTGGCAAGAGAAAATAAGATTAAAAAAAAAAAAAGAAAGAAAAACAATGAATCTTGTTCCTTATGTATAAGGCTTTTCCTATGTATTACATCTTCTCTATGCCAAGCCAGACCATAAGGGTAAGAGGCAAGGAGTAAGAAACTGCAACTAGACTCTTCTGCTGGATTTGCCTGAAAGCTTCACTGGCAGCATAGATGTTAGCCTATTAGGGGACTTAGTACAAACTAGACAAGGGTAGCCCCTGCTCAAAACACTCTACTGCCATCTGCTGGAATCATCTTGAAATAACTATTCCTATCTAGGGTGGCTATGAGTGAATGTCACTCCCTGGAGGTTTGCCCTGCCACTGCATAACTCAAACAATTGTAAATTGAAGTTGCCTTGAAAGGAAATCTAGTCTGGCAGGGAGAATAGGAAATTCCAAGGCTGTACAAGCATGATTGTGGGCCAGAAATTAGTCTAAGTCAGGAGGCCACAGCATGCAAATTAAGGTGAGAGATAACCCAAGATGAAGTACTGTAGGGTGGAGGCTGGGCTCATAAAGCCAGAGAGGCCATTGCCTCTGGAACAAGTCTGATCTTATAACTAGCTGTTGATGGAGGCAGACCAAGCTTAACAAGCCCAAAGCAGGCCCTAGCCTCAAGCAGAATGAGGCAGTGGGTCAGACTCCAACTAAGAGAATCAGACACATACCTTCAGAAAATGACCCCAAGTCTCAAAGACTAAGGGAGAAGCTAGGCTACAGCTAGGATCAGCCAGCCTCAGCTGTGAACAAAGCCTGAAGCTGTGAACAAAGCCTGAAGTTAATGGCCGTTCTACGAACTTTGCTGTGTGCCTACTATTTGCTAAGCATTGTGCTAGGTGAAGAGGCTATATAGATGAATGAGTCATCATCCCTCCCTCAAAACACTCATGGTCTACTAAATGTTCCAAAAACAACTTTATCATGAACTTAACAATTCATCCAAAAAGATCAATATTTAATGAATGCTATGGTATACCTGGTCCTATACTAAGCACAATACATACATACATACATACATACATATATATATATATATATGTGTGTGTGTGTGTGTGTGTGTGTGTGTGTGTGTGTGTGTGTATGTACAGCTCATGCCTTCAAGGAACCTACAAACAAGTAAATAAGTAATTGTAATACCTGGGATACAAGCACCCACTGTAGTAGTTACCTCGGAGGGCTGCAGGAGCACATAAGAAGGTCACTTATCCTAGTCTTGGAGACCCTTAGGAGGGTTCCACTAGAAGCAATGTAAGGTAACAAATGTGGCCAGTGCAATGGAAAACCTAAATTTTAAATTTTATTTCATTTTAATCAATTTTAACTTAAAATCAAAGCAATGCAAAATATTTTGCCATTAAACACAACTTTTTTTTTTGATGGGATTACATTTCACTCTAATCATTGCTTTGCATGAGATATTGTTGAATTATAACCCGCATATACTTTTCTCTCTTAGAAACTTTTAAATTACATACATTGCTCCTATTATATTTCTAGCAAATAGTACTGCCTTAGACCAAAGGGATAGACATAACAGCATAAAAATAAAGCAAAGTATTCACTATAATGCTAGAATAGAGGTAGACTCACCTACTACCTGCTGTTGCCTAGAAATATTAAACAAGATGCTCAGAAGACTAGATGGCAGAGAAAAGAACACAGATTAAATGCAAACAAATGCAAGCAGAATTTTTGAAGAAATGGATGGCAAATACTTAGGCAGAGAATAAAAACAATGTATTTTAGAGGAGCACCTCATAATCTGGGCAGAGACTAACCCTGCCCTGGGATAGTCCCTGGGTATTATAGATGTGGAAATATGATGGTCATGAGTGTTTCCTCAGTGTGCATTAGGCTACACGTAACAAATAGTCTAATAATCAGTGGCTTAAACTTAAAGAGACATTTACTTTTTATTATTTAAAAGCTCAGAGGTAAAAAATCTACAGCTGGTTCAGCAGTACAAATGTGTCTTCAAGGATCCAGCAGTTGCTGTCCTTCCCTGTATCATCCTAAGGATTGGGGTATTTTTGTCTTTAGACTTGTCACCTGTAGGTCCCAAGGCAAGAAGCAATTGGAGTGGGAATAGCCAAGTTAGAGAATCTTTCCTGTAGCTCACTGACAATCAAAGTTCAATCCCTAGTTTCCAGAGAGGCAGAGAAAGCAATTATCCAGCAAAGGAGAACCAGAAAGCCCTGATAAATTTCCACTAATCCTCAGTGTTCCATTGAAGCTGGACGTATTGCTACTGGGAATTAAAGTAGGGGGTCCATTAGGAAGGGCTAAGGGAAAGTAACTTATCAATATTTAAATATCTCATAATCTGATTCTTGGCAGGTAATTGGCTAAAAAACACTACCTTAAATGAAAACACAGGAAATTTTTGTAACCATGTATGAGGAAAGATTTGAAAACTCTAGCCCAAACAAAGCTGTAGTAACCAAAGGGCAATTTACCTACAATCCTCTGATTCTCATTTAGGAAAAGTGATGTAATCTCAGGATATTGTCTTCACTGAGGACAAGTGTGAGGCTCATAATGACTGAAAAACTTGTTTGTATTGAGAAAATAAACTTTTAGTACTGCTATAAAGGGACAAAAAAGAGGGTAAATTGTCCAGCATGCTTGAGCCAAGAAGCAAAAACTGTTTCAAAATTCTCCAAGTAATAGGGGCTGTAAATTGGACACTGTGCGCAGTTATTTTCAGACACATTTTACTGAAACAAATTCCCAGTAAGAGCTATAAACCTGTGACTAAAGAGTGGGAAGCAATGATAAATACCAATAATTCTGGACATTGAAGAAAATATGATCCATTTCCACAATCACATGAAAATAAGGATGTGCCTTCGTGACACATTCCACAGCATGCTTCTAAATCCCTCACATGGGATGCCAAGCCACAAAGACAGCCCAAACAGCTCACCCTCTGCGAGGAGGTATGAGTCCCCAGACAGGAACGACACATTCATAAATTGAAGGAAATTGAATTAGGTTTAATAATGAAAAGTACAGACTGGCATGGTGGTTCATGCCTGTAATCCTAGCATTTTGGAGTCTGAGGCAAGTGGATTGCCTGAGCTCACAGGTTGAGACCAGCCTGAGCCAGAGCAAGACCTCATCTCTAAAAAAATATAGCTGGGCGTTGTGGCGGGTGCCTGTAGCCCCAGCTACTCAGGAAGCTGAGGCAAGAGAATCGCTTGAGCCCTAGAGTTTGAGGTTGCTGTGAGCTATGAGGACATGGCACTCTACCAAGGGTGACAAAGTGAGACTCTGTCTCAAAAAAATAATAATAATGAGAAGTACATATGGGCCTTCCCCTTCGAAATTTTTCCCCTTCTAAAGTTTAGTTTTTTACTTAGTTCTGGATACTGAGGTAGATCCTGGCACTACAGAAGCAAAGATCAATGGGCCTGCCTGCAAGTCTGTTGGTCTCCTGTTGTCACAGGCGAGGTGAATGCGAAAGCAGATAAATGTCATTTCTTAGAACAATAGGTCTTCTGCTAAGTAATGCATCACAAGAAAGGAAAAATGAGCATCACATGTACTCAGTACTAAACTGAAACCAGTAGATTAACAACTACCGGCTTACATGAGATGCAATTTAAAATGCATTTAAATTCCAGAAGGGAGGGAGGGGGCTCTGCAAGTTCCCACCCATCAGGAACAGTGCATGGATATATATGGCCACTTCCTTGGTGTGCCAGGAGCTCCAACTCAGACTTTACCTTACAATTGCAAACCACGACCTAACAAATGCAAACCTCGTGACCTAATCACTTGTACCCTGATATTAACTTGAGATTTAAAAAAAAAATACAAACTGTAATCAAATCATATATACCTTCATATTAATCTGAAATTTAAAAAAAGAACAATAGGTATTTTATCAAGAAAGTAGAAATGTCCTAGGATTGTCTCACGGGGGAGGTGATACTTTACTTCAATTTTTAAAATGAGTAAACATTTTCCAGAGAGGCACAGAGCTAATGGGGATTCCAGAGTTCCCCAAAGAACACAGAGGCAGCAATTTGAGCAGCAGAATGGTACTGGAGATCTAGACATACAGCTCCACAATGAGGGTAGAGTGGAGAGAGTTAAGACGGCTCTGGGAGAACAGCAAGGAAAAAAGGCAGAGAAGAACTGCTAGGGGCCTGGTGCAGCAAGGCAGTAAAGTGGTATTTGCAGACCTCCAGACCTTGGATTGCATCCCAGCCCCTTCACTACTAGCTATGTGATTTTGAAAAAGACATTCCCATTTTTTGAGGCTCAATTCCTTACTTCATCTATAAAATGTGAATGATAAGTACTTCCACAGTCCTTGTGTGAACAAAATAAGAAAATGATTATAAAAGTTCTTGCAGAGCTGTAGAACAGTATACTGACGTTCATCATTACATTTATTGTTATATATGCATTGTCATTAAGCTGGGTATAAAAGTAGGCCAACCTCCATTTACATTACCACCTAGGAAAAACTCCCAGTGAATTAGTGGAGGCAAAAAGGGCAGCAAACTAACTAGCTTAAGCTGTAAAAATCTCATCTAATAACTGAAACCACGCCAATTATCTGCACTGTCACTATAGTGGTCACCAAACACTACTTCAGAAAGTGCTGATGGGCCTCCCAATGTGCCTGGTTAACATGGAAGCTTTTTATCATGACACCCATTTACAAACCCTTCAAAAGTAGCTCTGCTGGGGTATGAGGTGGTGACCAAAGCCAGGGCTGGCTCAGATAAATAAATCTGAGCTCTAGCCTCAGCTATGTCACCATATATTCCTAAGATTTAAGAAGTAATCTCAGCCCATTAGACTCCTTACCCAGAAGGGAAAAAGTTAGTCTGCTCTATTTCACTTTTGTAAGGCTACGTGAGCACTCTCATCCACATGAATAATTACTGGGGGCCCTGCATGCCAGGTACTTGCCAAGCAAGGTGCTCCACCAGGAGGCTGCACAGGTGCTTCTGTCCTTCAGTGTATTTGCGATGGTTTCTTCAGTCTCATTTCTTTTTTCTGAGCCATCTAAGTGAGTATCTTCACCAAAGTAAGCCCATTTAGAAAGAAGCAGTTACTGTTTCAAAAACTTGAGTCTTTATAAATAAATGCAATATCTTTTTAATACTTGGGGATTTGGGTGGGTTGTTTTATTGTGTTTTGTTTTGTGTTGTTTTTGAGACAGAGTCTCACTCTATCACCCTGGGTAGAGTGTCATGGCCTCATAACTTGCAGTAACCTTAAACCACTGTGTTTGAGCAATCCTCTTGCCTCAGCCTCCCCAGTAGCTGGGACTACAGATGTGCACCACCATACCCAGCTAGTTTTTCTTTCTTTTTTTCTATTTTTAGTAGATATGGGGTCTTATCTTACCAGATCTGTTTTCAAACTCCTGAGCTCAGGCAATCCACCCGCCTCTGCCTCCCAAAGTGCTAGGATTATAGGCATGAGACACCAAGCCCGGCCAATGTCAAAGTTGTCTCACAGACTTTCCAAGGAGCTCTAGTGCAGGAGCTCGTGTGGCCAAGTCAGGGCCAGTGTGCTGATATGCTGAAAAACCTCAACATCATTTATCAGTGCACTTAAAGTAGGAAAAAGATTAACTTTGCATAGAAAAATCTAAAGTTCTCATTCTTGCATTCATCATCTGTGTAAGATAAATCATTTAATTTGTCATCTGCTACTACTACCTCTGAAAATATTAAGACTATCTCTCAAGGTCATTGTTAGACTCGAATAATATGTGGTATATGTGAAAATTTTCTTAGGAGCTCTATATTTTTACTTTCTCATACACCAACCTTTCCTCTCCACTGACTAATTCTAAAATGGTAACATGACCCATATCAAACTAAGGTTAAAGAACAGGACTGGTCAGAAAACCAGACCCAGATAAGGAAAGATGGAAGAAAATAAGAATGATCACTCAGAAAATATAGATGACTCATGACCAGTACTTAGGGAGGAGGGGAATGCTATCTTCAAACACTTGAAGAACTATCATATGAAAGCAGGAAGATTTGTGAAGGAAGGTAAGAAAAGACTGTGTAGTTCAGATTGTAGAATTAACAGATCACAAAACAGTATGGCAATGTGGCTAATAGTTCAGGCTTTGGAATCAGATGAACTTGAGTTAAATCTCAGTTCTGCCATCTTTCTGGATGACTCCGGGCAGGTTGCTTGACA
Source organism: Perodicticus potto (assembly GCA_963574655.1). Classification (NCBI taxonomy): domain Eukaryota; kingdom Metazoa; phylum Chordata; class Mammalia; order Primates; family Lorisidae; genus Perodicticus; species Perodicticus potto. The sequence continues at coordinate 100,696 of CAUYRH010023171.1, forward strand.
TCTCTATGCCTCAATTCTTTCTTTGTTATAATGGAGTTAATAATAGTACCTGCCTCATAAGGTTGCTGAAAGAATTAAATAACATAAGGAATGTAAAAGGCTTAGCAGAGCCAACGGCTCATGGACATGTTTCTATAAATGGTGGCTATTTTTATTAAATGATGAGAGGTGGAGGAGGTGGAAAAGGAAGATAGAATGATGGGTAGAAGTGTCTGGGAGACAGATTCGGTTTCCTAGGAGGGAAACATTCCCGATGATAAATGCCATCCAGCAGAGAAGAGGCTATGCTGCTTCTGCCCAGCAGCTCCGTTCCTGCAGCAGGAGCCCAGATGCTGCCTCATGCCAATGAACTTTCCCCACAGAGCTTGGTCTGAGAGCTGGGATATGTGAAGTTGAGGGATCCACTAAGGGGGCAGTAGTGCCATGAAAATAGTTGATTCAAAGTCCCAGAAGACTAGGCAAATCATTACCAAACCTATGCAAGCTGGACACAAAGGGAGGATCCTGGAAGGAGGCCAACTAGGAAGAAAGAAAACAGTGGAACTTGGACATGCTTCCTCACTGTCAAGGAGGCAGCTGCTGGGATTTGTAGTTTGTGCAAAGGGCTATGCAGTGGAGATTGCTGGAGCAGATGAAGACCCAGCTGGGGCCAATACCCTCAAGGCACAAAGTTCGCAGCCACTTAGCATTTTCCTACAGAGGTGGGAAGCCATCTAACAGGAAACTATAGATGGTATTCTATCTCTGGAAGGAAAATTGGTCTACATGTATGAATTCTACATATTTATTTCAAAATCTAAGGGTTATATTTCTCTATGGATTAAGAAGCCCCACTCAGCTACCTTCTTTCCTCCTCCCCTTTTTATATGTTTAGTCAACACTTATTTATTGAGCACCTACTACGTAGCAGACACTGTGCCAGTTACTGAGGAAAAATGGCTTCTGTCCTCAGGAAGAACAATAGTCTAGCAGTACTGTCCAACAGCTATACACATATACTATAAGTTGTAAGCTACACGTGGGATTTTATATTTTCTGGAAGCCACAGTAAGAAAAGCAAATAAACATAGCCTTAACAATATCTTTCATTTATTTTATTTAACCAGGTCATTTTATTTATTTAGCCTTAATTATGTCTTTTATTTTATTTAACCAAGTATATCTAAAATAGCTCAACATACAATTAACATTTTAAAAATCATTAAGGACTCAATTTGACCTTTTATTCTTATAATGTGAAATTACTTGCACACAGTGGCCATTTCTACATGTCTCTGCGGCTCTAATGGAGAGGGATGCGTGATTCACTCACAGTTCTGTAATTATCACAAACTAATGCAGCTTCCCATATAAATATTGTCCACTAAGTGCCATCAATCACACTGCCCAGAAGCCCCAGCTGTGATGAGCAGACATTACCATCAAAGCTTCTCACACAGCAGAACAAGGACAGATGGTCACAGGTGATGAGCAAATCTAGGTGATGTATGGGGCAAATATTGATAATCACCACTGTTTATCAAGTGTTTCCTTGGGATGGCTTTAGCCACAAAAGCAGGCTGTGTGTATTCTGCACTGTCCACTTAAGTGCTAAGGACTACAATGGTGCTCAGGATTTGAGAAAGATGAAAGGCCTGCAGCCAGTACCTCCTCATCTGTTAGAGCAGCCTCACTATAACTCCCACTGCAGTGTTTAGTTCTAGAAGACTTTGCTTTTCCTCATCACAATGTATGAATTTTGTAATTCTTGGTAATGTTTGCTAATCTTTGGACATGGATGTGAGAAACAATCCAAGCATCAAGATGTCTGGTGAAATGTCCAGAGAAGAAAGTCACTTGGTGCCAGGTTCTCACTAAGGGAGGTTGAAAGGTTAAGGTTGCCAGATAAAATACAGGACATTCAGGCAACATTTGGGAAATACATTAACAAATTTCACTTTTTTCCTTGGAATGTAATTTCAGTTTGGTATCCTGTATTTTGTGTGTGTGTGTGTGTGAGAGAGAGAGAGAGAGACAGAGTCTCACTATGTCACCCTTGGTAGAGTGCTGTGATGTCCCAGTTCACAGCAACCTCAAACTCTTGGGCTTAAGCAATTCTCTTGCCTCCACCTCTCAAGTAGCTGGGACTACAGGCGCCTACCACAATGCCTGGTTTTTGTTGTTGTTGTTCTCATTGTTGTTTTAAGCAGGCCTGGGCTGGGTTCAAACCCGCCAGCCCCTTTGTATGTGGCCGGCACCCTAACCACTGAGCCACAGGCACCGAGCCAGTATCCTGTGTTTTTTATCTGCTTCATCTGGCAACTCTTAGGATACTTCCAAGGTCAAAGGTATAGTAGCTAGCTAGCTTGTCCCGCCTCAAACAGTGATATCCTCTTCCCACATCTGGCACTAGGAAAAGGGATGCATTGTGACAAATACTAACTTAAGACCAAAATTATACAGTTTGAAGTAAATTTGAGGCATCCTATTTTCTGTCTTTCCTTTGAATTAACAAAAATAACAAAATCCTGTCCTTGTTACTATAGCTTAAAATGGTCTTTGTCTTCTTTCACATTATTTCAAATCCTGAGGAGCATGATAACCAAACAGTCACCTTGGCACTATACTGTTCATTACAAGCCTATTGAACACTTTTCATGTAGGAATTAATGCTCACAATCCACTCACAAAGAAGTTATTTTTATTCCTTCTTTTACAGATAAAAAATCAAATTCCATGGAACTTAAGGACCTTGCCCAGGTTGCACAGGTAAATCAATGGCAGAGATAGGATTCAAACCCAGGTGGACTCAAGAACCCATGTTGAGATGCATCTTGAGCAAAATCAATCCAAAGGACGCTGTTTGGGAAACCTTCTTGCTAGGCAATCGTAAAGATCTTCTGGAAATAGGGACTTTATTGCCTTCTTTGTAAGGTGGTCCTTCTTTCAAGAAAACAGACCCCCTTAATTTTTTAATTACTTCACTAATAGAGTAATAGATGTCTGCAAATTCCAAACTGTGATCACCTTGGCATTTAGACCAAGGACAAGTCAGAGGAATACTGTGTCCCGATTTAAGAACAGGGTGTGTCATTCTCCCTCACATTGTTCCCTCGCCTCCACAGACACAAGCCTGAATCATGGGGAAAGAAAGTTGCAATACATGAGTGAGTAAACACTTTGTTTATTATACTCTCCTTGGGCCACAAAGAGGACATTAGTGGCCATGGGTTTGATGGTGATAGGCACGCTAGACTAGGTCAACACCTGCAGCCTTTGCATGGGGCTAGCACCACTGAAACAGCAACAGCTCCACAGGGCAGCATCCAGGCAGGGCCAGAAGAAACCGCCACGGGAGATCAGAGCATGAGAGGAGGAAGGTGAAAGGCAGGTTCCATGGGGGAGCAGAGAGCAGGTTCTGTGGGGGAACAGGGAGCAGGAGTGAGATCTGCCTCAGAGATTTCCAGGTCCTTTTGGAGCAAACCAAAATCCCACCAGGCAGGTGGGGGAAGAGGCAAGAACAAACTAATTTCTGGTTATTTTTATAAAACAATCTTAGCTCGTAACTGACTTTCCCTGGAGTAATTAGAGTACATCAAAAACAATGAGAAACTTACTCTTTTCACATAGCTTTCGAGTTCAACAATAGTCTTCTTTCTCAATTCTAACAAGATAATGAAAACGAAAATGTAAGGAATAATTAATGTGAATTGTCTCAAAATGTACATCCTGGAACGCCTGTCAACTTGTAATAAAGCTAAACTTCTATAGCCACTTTAAGTTTTTCTTCTGTCATTAAAAATTATTAATTCCACAACAGGTCTAATGTTAGGTTTCAATAAAGGAATGTACTTTTCAACCCTGCTAAGCAATTTATAACCCTTCATAGGAGTCAGTTATTCAAAATACTTTTATACATATGTACTATTTTTCTCCTATTTCTTTGAAAATCATAAATGCAGTTATTACCAGAATATTTTCCCCTTGCATTTGTTTTGTGCTTTGCAGAGTACCAAAAGTCTATAGGATCACTTTCTCACTTGAATTACATAAATTCCGTGAGGGCGTGTAAGATAGCATGAATTGGTGGGAGTGGTAGATTATCATTTTTTGAGTGTCCATTAGAAGTCAGGCACTATAAAAGTGATAAAATATTATGGTTAACATTTATTGAAGGTTTATTATATCCCATGCAGCTTTATAAGCCCTTCCTATGAATTAATTTAATCCAAGAAGTTTATTATACCTGAGTATATATGCTTGCAAAAAATGTATCTTACTATTGCCTATTTTATTGTGTAAAATGGCTTAGTGAAGTGCTCTGTCCTATGTCCTTTCAAAATGCAAATTAATCTCTTTTTTAAATATGTTTTTTTTTTCATAATTATATTTTCAGGATTTGATCTTTCAGGATTATTATCAGCTCCTAGTTTGGAGAACTTACTTGGGAAACCCTGCTCTCCATACATGATGCTTTGCAAAGAGTTGGCACCCAGCAAGCACTTAGTGATTTGGCAAAGGGAAGGGATGCTTGAGCACCAAGGTTTTGTAATTTGGATTCTCTCAGAAGCAAACAAACCCTGAATTTTCTGCAAGGAGAATCAGATACAAGTCATTATTTGGAAGGTAAAGAGAATATCCATGAGAGAATAGTGAAGTTAAGACGGAGAAAATGAAGGCAACCTATCAAGCCAGCTGTCATAGTAAGCAGCTAGAGTTCAGTCTCACTGGAAAAACTCTGGAGGCCACACGTGCCTCAAAGTTATCCTGCCATAGGGATGAGAGAGCTGAAATACATACTTTCCAGATCCCAATGGCCATTGGTGGGGACTACTGTGAAGAGAGTCCTACTTAGTACTTTACTTTGCCCTGTGGATGGCAAGGCAGGCTGTAGTGGCCAGGGACGGCACTCAGACAAAGAAATGCAAGGGCTATCAGTTGGACAGATGCCCAGTAGGACATGGGTGGGGTATCTAGAACATCTACTGCAGAAGAGATCATTGGCAGTTCCTGAAAATTCCAACAAACGTCTCCTAGACTTCATTCTCCAGAACAAAGAAAGAAGAAATGTCAATTGATTTGTATATTAAAAATACATAAATGTTCTTGTTTTGGATTTAAACATAGGGTAATCTAGTGGAGACAAAACAAAAAGAAAAGAAAAGAAAAAGAGATAAAATAATAAAACATGAGAACTTTGGAAATGGGATTATAGCTATTCTTAGGGTTAGTGTGTGCAATTATTTTGAAGCTGCCTCATGTCCAAAGAGGCTCACTCTATACTTTCCATGCCATTTTAAGCACATCCTTTAATGCATGAGTTTGCCTTTCTGCCTTGTGCTACCATAAGTCTGCTTTTATCTATAAAACAATGACAAGCACTAAATATCACTAAGAGAAGTTCTGAGTTGTATCAAACACGAAAGAATTCTAGGGATAAAATGAGGTTCCCTAAGGCATGACCCAAATGGGCCTTATCCAGCTGATCCCCTAATTTTTCTCTGCTAAATAGAAAGGACATGGAATTCTAGAATCACACTGACCCTTGCCAATGACCCTATTTATCCTTTTGCTGGTAGTTTGACTCTGAGTCATGCAAACTCTTTGAGTTTCAGAATTCTTAACTGTAAAATAGGAATAAACATATCTTTCTTGCAGGCTTGTGGTGAGTACTCACTGATGTGTGTATAAACAAGCTTCAGTAAGTGTAAAACACTGTGTGAATGCCAGTAGTTGTTGGCTGTCTTGTGCTTCAAAGGACCACTGCCTTGACCTTGGTGCATAAGGAGAAAATATGCTCCACACTGGTGCAAGGAGAACGAAAATAAATCCACAAAGGGTAAAAGGAGAGGGGTTTCTAGTCAATGCTGCTTCTACAGGAGAGAAAAAATTAAAACTGTCCTGAGCTTGCAAGCTTTTAGTATGCTTAAAAATTAAAAGCTATATTTCAAAGCACACCCCTCCCATTTCAGAGGGAATCATGCTGCTAATCACCAACAGTAAAATCAAGCTCAAAAGGAAGAATGCTTGGTTTACTTTTTCAGCATTTGAAAGATGAAGCATTTAATTATACATTCTGTAATTAGTATATAATTCTCACAGAAGGTGCATGAGGAATGTTAATGGTGGCTGCATGCCCTGTGAACAGGGAGCAGCATCTTTGATAGTCAAGGGTCTTCCCACATAAGGGGTTCACTGAGTATATCGGGCATCACAAGCTTTGCTGAATGACGAATCCTAAAGGCAGCTCCCATCAACACAGTCACAGTGAAGGAGGAAGGCAAAATTCCTTACATATTAAGGTTTGCCAAGGTCATCACCTAGAGAGTTAAGTGATTAATTACCATGGTTTTGTGAGACTATTGGTCATCTCCTAAAAAGGAGATTAGGGAATAATCCTGAGATGACATTTTGGGCTGGACATTCCCAGAAGTCCTGGAGGTTGATTGCCTCTTTTGTTCCTTTCTGCTAGTGTTATACATTCCTCCCGGACCTGGTTCCCTTGGGTAGAAAGCAATTACCAAAAAAGATTTCAAATTCAAAAGACTACGAGTATGTTCAAGGTAATCAGATCCAGAAGCTGCTCTCTCCAGACCAAAGACCAAGCAGTGAGGACATAATCAGTGTGCCGCCACCAATTCACTCAGTGGGTACCTGGACAGGCAAGCCCCTTGGGAGGAAGGGCTGATTTTCTGAGCAAACTAGAAAGCGTGACTTACATTTCAATTTGCTTTGCCTACTTATAGAAGCAGAAGGGCAATTGGGTAGATTGTTTGCAAAATTGGCCCCAGTCATTGCGTCCCTGCATCCATACCTGTGTGTAATTTGAATTTTCAGTTCTTCGTGTTAAAAGTCTATGTCCCAATCTTTTGAATCTGACCTGGCCTTATGATTTATTTTGGCCAAGAGAATGTAACAGAAGTGACGCTGTGCCAGTTTCAAGCCAATGCCTGAATAGACTTTGCACCCTTTTTCTTGAAATCCTGGCAAGCTACCACATCAACATGAACAAAACCAGGCTATACCACTGGCTAATGAGACAAACACGGCCTATTCACCCCCATTGCCTCATCTGACACCCAACATGTACATCCAGAAGTACAGCCTCCTAGCTGTCCAACACTGAACACAGACATACACATAAGCCCAGCTCTACTCACCCAACCCACAGAATTGTGAGTTAACAGTGGTGGTTTTAAACTACTAAAATTCAGGATGTTTAACTATACGGCAATAGTTTCATAAAGAGATGTGTCCCATAGCTTACTCTGATGGTGAATACCACACAAGATGGTACCAAAAAAATAAAGTGTTTGGCTCAGCACCCGTAACACAGTGGTTATGGCGCTGGCCACATACATCAAGGCTGGTAGATTTGAACCCAGTCTGGGCCTGCTAAACAACAATGAAAACTGCAACAAAAAAATAGCTGGGCGTTGTGGTGGGCACCTGTAGTCCTAGCTACTTGGGAGTCTGAGGCAAGAGAACCGCTTACACCCAAGACTTTGAGGTTGCTATGAGCTGTGACATCACGGCACTCTACCGAGGGTGACATGGTGAGACTCTGTCTCATGAAAAAAAAAGAAAAAGAAAAAGAAAGTTTTTATCTTCGAAGAGACAAGTGAAAATACTAGTCAAAAGTCAGTTCTAGAGGCTTGGTGCCTGTAGCTCAGCTGCTAGGGTGCCAGCCACATACACCGGGCCAGGTCTGCCAAACAATGACAACTCCAACTGGGAAAAAAAACTAGCCAGGGGTTGTGGCAGGCCCCTGTAGTCCCAGCTACTTGGGAGGCTGAGACAAGAGAATCGCTTAAGCCCAAGAGCTTGAGATTGCTGTGAACTGTGTCGCCACCACACTCTACCCAGGGTGACATAGTAAGACTTTGTCTCAAAAAAAAAAAAAAGTTCTAGAAAGAGATTATGCATCAGAACTCTCTGCGTAGCCCCTGTAACAAGGCTTGGTCTTCCCACCTGGGCAACTATAAACACTAGCCTCTGGACTTTGCTCTGCATTTCTGGAAATAACTCCAACCCAGTTCTAACCCACCACTCCTTGTGCCCAATTTCTGTTTCTTTGGTCTAGTTTTGCCCCCTATCTCAGTTTCCCCTATTTAATGAGCTGACTGAGCTCAGTACTATTCTTCCACTCCTTCCTCAATTCCTCTTCACTCTGCTGCTCTCTGACTTCTGTCCATACAACTGGATAAAAATTGTTCACTCCAAGGTTACTAATGGCCACCTAAGTCCCCGTGCAATGGCCTCATCTCCTTTTCATCTTTTCAAATATTGACGCAGTATTTGACACTTCTCTGTGGCCTCTTTATAGTTAAGAGAACTTACTTATCTATGTTTCCTAAGAACCTCATTTCAAATAATCCTTTTATTCAAGAAAGTCTTAAGGCTTGAATGTTAATATAGTGAGGGACTTGCCCAGTTAGACACATTTCCTAATGATAACAGTATTTCTGACTACAAAGAAAGAAATAACTGCTATGAATGTAAAAATGTGGAAAAGGAAGGTGAAGCAAGACGGCAAACTAGAGACATCTCCTTATCAGCCATTCATGCTAAGAGATGGGAGAGAGGATTCCAGCAATCTCTGGCTGAGGGAACTTACCCAGAAACATCACTGCAGGAGCACAGTGAAGCAGTAGGGGACTCCAGGAACCAACAAGGAGGTCTGGAGCTGAGTATGACCAGCACAGAAGGCAAGTGCCTGAATGCAGGCAGAGGCCAGCCAGCCAGCCCCTCCCACAGAGGACTAGATATAGGAAAGGGCTATCCTACAGTTCTTTTTTGTTTTGTTTGTTTTGGACTGTGCTGCTCCCTGGAGTTGCCTTAAAAGGGCTTAAATGAGCAAGTAAACTCTTAACTAAGTGAGTAAACTCAAATGGCATCCAGGATTAAACATCAGGTTGGGTGGCACTCCCATCAGCTTGGCTGCTAACCGGACACTGCCATTGTGGAAAGGCCGCATGAGAGGAACAGTCTTCAGAGTCCTAGTTCACGATTGGCTCTGGTACACCTACTGAGCTTGGGCAACCATCTTCAGGGTATGCTGAATGGCCCTTGAACCACCAGGAACAACATTTTGTTGTCAGGGGCACTGTTTGACATCCCTCCTAAGAAATATGGCAAGAGCTTCAGGACCCCAATCCCATGGGGACTGAAAGCTGTTGAAACTACCAAGCCCTGATTGAGAGCAACTGGGTCTCCTCTGCAACTAGAGAGTGGCTTCTGGCCCCAACCTTATACAGCAAAACCAGCATGTGTGTTTTCTGTCTCCTAACACCACAGTGCCATATGTATAACACACATACCTACATACATATAGTTTTTTCTCATTTTTTACTGCATTTCTCAATATTTTCCTTAGGTTTTTTTCCTTCATTTTTGTTGCTGTTGATGTCTTTTTTGGTTTGGTTATGTTTTTATTTTTTCATTTTTACTTTCTTCAATAGCAAGGGTTCCTCCAATTTTGTTACAGTTTTTCAACACCACTTATTCTTTTTTTTTTTTTTTTTAATTTCCCTTTTTCTCTCTTTTGGTAGAGACTTTTCTACTTTTCTCATCTGTACCACATAAAGTTCCCACACAACAACCAAGATGTCCCTTTTTTTCTTCATGTTATATAATTGTATTTTTAACTTTCTTCATCTTTTTTAAATTTTCTTTTCTCTGAGGGCTGAAGGGTGGCATTGATGACCCTTGGGTGGTGGGGGTCATGGCATTGGTCTTGCTCATGAGCTCATGGTCTAGGGTTTCCGTCTAGCTTTGGCCTTTGGAAAGACAGTATTGGTAGGTCCTCACTGCAACATACTGATTTGCTGATTTTTTTTCTATATTTGCAGAGGTTGGGTCTTGATTTTGCCTTGGCTAGTAAGGAGCTCCTGACCTCAATGGACCCACCAAAGTTCTAGACTTGCAAGTGTGGGTCAAAGCACCTTGCCAAACACCACCAATTCTCCTGTTGGTCTCTTTCTAATTCTTCTCCCCTTTTATTCATTTCTGTCCTCTCACTCCTCCTTCCTTTTTTTTTTTTTTTTTTTTTTTTGAGACAGAGCCTCAAGCTGTCACCCTGGATAGAGTGCTGTGGTATCATAGCTCACAGCAACCTCCAATTCCTGGGCTCAAGCAAGTCTCTTGGCTCTGCCTCCCAAGTAGCTGGGACCATAGGCACCTGCCACAACACCCGGCCATTTTTTTGGTTGCAGCCGTCATTGTTGTTTGGCGGGCCTGGGCTGGATTTGAATGCGCCAGTTCAGGTGTACGTGGCTGGCACCTTATCCCATTGAGCCACAGGTGCTGAGCCAACCTTCCTATTTTTTTGATCCTTTTACTTCCTTTCTTCCTTCTCACTCTTTACCTTTATCTTCCTTTTTATCTTTCCATCCTCACTTCAACACTTAAACTCAGAGAAAAAGTAATTTAAAGTGAAGGAGATAATGAGAGGAAAAAGTAGGAGAAGAAAGTGAACAAGAAGAAAACACACATGAGGAAGAACCAACAGAAAAATTCTGGGAACATGAAAACCCAGATCAGAGCAAAGCCCTAAGAGATCATGAAGTAACTATCACAGAAGATTCCACTTATAAAGAATTAATGAAAATGACAGAAGGGAAATTTAAAATATAAATGGCAAAAACAATAAAAGGAATTGGGAAGAAAGTGGAAAATAATAAAAAGGAAATCAAAAAAAGAAGCAAAAAATGAACTACTGATACAAAGAATTCTATTCTGTTTCTTCCCACAAAGATCCAGCAACAATAGAGCAATCCCACCTGGGTCCAATCTCAGAGAAACACCTCCCCATCTCTGAGAACAACTAGAGTAAACCAGAACTCACTCTATAGGGATACTGGTGCTGCAGAGAGGCAGGGGCAAAGGAGCATTAACTAAGGGAGAAAAGCATTTGCTGACTTGTTACCCTCAGGATTAGACTGAGTTTCAGTGTAATACTCGCCAGTGGCTTCTGAGTACCCAAGGCAGGCAGGCCTAAGCTCTCCCAGCCAGCTGGTGGCAGAGGGTAGTGGCCAGGCTGCCAGGGCACTGATCTTCCTCTGATTCCCACAGGCACAAAGCCCCAGCACATCTGCTTATTGGAGAGAGCAGGTCCTCAGCCCTGTGGGGTCATCAGTGACTGGTTGTGAATGAGGAGCAACGTGGAGAAAGAGACACAGCCCTCTGGTCCAACTCTGCTGCTGGGTGGGCCTTTCTGACTCCACAAAGCACTAGAGTGAGCCAAATTTGAGCAGCCAGAGACCTCCGCCATCTAGTTGCTGGAGACCTTTTGAACTCTCCCGCTTGAGAGTTCATAATGACTGGGTCAATTGGTTTAGAACTTCTAGCCTGGAGAAATCACCCAAGGACCCTCTTGGGTGGTACCCTTGTTGTGTGGTAACAGGAAGGATTAAGTTTTCTCTTCCAGTTATTGTCCATGGTGGGTGGAGTATCTTAGTTGCTTGTATTTCTCCACAGCTAAGACTTCATCAGAGTCACTGATCCACTAGGATCAGACAAGAACTAGCTGAATATAAGACAGAGCCACCCAACCCCACCACAAGCAGCAGGTTTCCTTAGCCTCAGACTACATTACTGTACAGTTCCTTTGCAAAGCTATTGGGGAAAAAGCTGCAGTCATCAGTCCCAGATCCTTGACAAAGGGCTGTTTAACCACAACTCCAGGAACTCCCAATCCAACTTCACCTTACCTTCCCACCTAGCCAAAGGTGAAAAACAATCATGAGGCGGAATCAACAGACAAACTCTGGCAACATGAATAATCATAGTAGATCAACTCCCTCAAGGAACGATAAGGCAGACGCAGCACAAGATCCCATTCATAAACAAAAGGCTGAGATGTCGGAAATCGAGTTCAGAATCTGGATAGCAAATAAGATCAACAGAATGGAGGAAAAGATGGAATTAGAATTTCAAACAGTAATTCAAAAGATGTCTCAAGAATTCAAATAATTTCAAAGGCAAAATGACCAAAGATTTTGACACATTGAGGCAAGAATTTGCAGCCCTCCAAGATCTGAAAAATACAGTAGAATCCCTCAGTAACAGAATGGAGCAGGCAGAAAAAAGGATCTCTGACATTGAAGACAAAGCTTTTGAATGCTCCCAAATGCTTGAAGAGGGAAAAAAGTGGAGAACAAAAATGGATCATTCTCTCAGAGAGCTCTGGGATAATTCAAAGAGATCTAATATTCGCCTTAAAGGAAAACCTGAAGGTGATGAGGTTGCTGCGAATGATACAGATGCTTTACTTCATGACATAATCAAAGAAAATTTTCCAGACATGCCAACAGATTCTGAAATTCAGATAGCAGACAGTTTCAGAACACCAGCATGACTTAACCCAAATAAAAATTCTCATAGACACATTATAATTAACTTCACCAAAGTTAATATGAAGGAGAAAATTCTGAACACAGCCAGACATAAGAAAACCATAACCTACAATGGTAAGAACATTAGAATGACTGCAGACCTATTTGCTAAAACCTTTCAAGCTAGAAGAGGGTGGTCATTGACCTTTAATCTCCTTAAACAAAATAACTTTCAACCCAGGATCCTGTATCCAGCTAAACTGAGTTTCATCTATGATGGAGACATTAAATACTTTAATGACATTCACATGTTGAAGAAATTTGCCATAACTAAACCAGCTCTCCAGGATATTCTCAGACCTATCCTCCATAATGAACAACACAATCCTCTACCCAAAGTAAACTCTCTCAGAAACTTTTGATCAAATTCCAACTTCCATAGTGGTCAAAAGATTAAAAATGTCCACTGGACTTTTGAAAAACTCGATACCCAAAACTCTATCTGGTCTATCAATATTCTCAATTAATGTGAATGGCTTAAATTGCCCTCTAAGGAAGCACAAGTTGGCTGACTGGATACAAAAACTCAGGCCAGACATCTGCTGCATTCAAGAATCTCACCTTACCTTAAAAGACAAACATAGACTCAGGGTGAAGCGATGGTCATCTATATTTCAGGCAAATGGAAAGCAGAAAAAAGCAGGTGTTGCAATTTTATTCGCAAATACAATAGGCTTTAAACTAATAAAAGTAAGGAAAGATAATGACAGCCACTTCTTATTTGGTAAGGGCAACACTCAACATGACGAGTTTTCAATTATCAACATTTATGCACCCAACCAGAATGCACCTCAATTTATAACAGAAACTCTAACCGACATGAGCAACTTGATTTCCTGCAGGGCCATAATTGTCAGGGACTTTCACACTCCTTTGGCAGTGCTGGATAGATCCTCCAAAAAGAAGCTAAGCAAAGAAATTTTAGACTTAAACTTAACCATTCAACATTTGCATCTAACAGACATCTACAGAACATTTCGTCCTAACAAAACTGAATAAACATTCTTCTCTTCAGCCCATGGATCATCCTCCAAAACTGATCACATCTTAGGTCACAAATTTAACCTCAGCCAATTTAAAAGAATAGAAATCATTCCTTGTATTTTCTTGGACCATCATGGAATAAAAGTTGAACTCAGTACCAGTGGGAATCTGCATACGCATACAAAAACATGGAAACTAAATAACCTCATACTGAATGAGAGCTGGGTCATAGATGAGATCGAGAAGGAAATTACCAAATTTTGGGAACAAAACGATAATGAAAACACAAACTATCAGAACCTCTGGGATACCGCAAAGGTAGTCCTAAGAGGAAAATTTATAGTGTTGCAAGCCTTCCTCAAGAGAATGGAAAGAGAGGAAGTCAACAATTTAATGGGACACCTCAAGCAACTGGAAAAGGAAGAACTTTCCAACCCTAAACCCAGCAGAAAAAAAGAAATAACTAAGATTAGAGCAGAACTAAATGAAATTGTAAACAAAAGAATCATACAACAGATCAACCAATCAAAGAGTTGGTTTTTTGAAAAGGTCAATAAAATAGATAAACCTTTGGTTAACCTAATAGAAGTAGAAGAGTAAACTCCCTAATTTCATCAATCAGAAATGATAAAGGCCAAATAACAACAGACCCCTCAGAAATTCAACAAATCCTGAATGAATACTACATAAAACTCTATTCTCCAAAGGATGAAAATCTGAAGGAAATAGATCAATACTTGGCAACATGCCACCCACCTAGACTTAGCCAGAAAGAAGTGTATATGTTGAACAAACCTATAACAAGTTCTGAAATAGCATCAACTGTAAGAAATCTCCCCAAAAAGAAAAGCCCATGACCAGATGGCTTCACAACAGAATTCTACCAAACCTTTAAAGAGGAACTAATACCTATATTACTTAACTTTTTCCAAAACATAGAAAAAGAAGGAATACTCTCCAACACATTCTATGAAGCAAATATCACCCTGATCCCCAAACCAGGAAAAGACCCAACAAGAAAAGAAAATTATAGACCAATATCTCTAATGAATATTGATACAAAAATATTCAATAAGATCCTAGCAAACAGAATCCAACAACACATCAAACAAATTATACACCACAACTAAGTGGGTTTTATCCCAGGGCCCCAAGGATGGTTCAATATACATAAATCCATAAATATAATACATCACATAAACAAATTAAAAAACAAAGACCATATGATTATCTTAATTGATGCAGAAAAAGCTTTTGACAACATTCAGCCTCCTTTCTTGATCAGAACACTTAAGAAAATAGGTATAGAAGGAACATTTCTTAAACTAATAGAGGCCATCTACAGCAAACCCACAGCCATTATCGTATTGAATGGAGTAAAATTGAAATCCTTTCCACTTAGATCAGGAACCAGGCAAGGATGACCTCTGTCTCCACTGCTTTTTAACATTGTAATGAAAGTCTTAGCCACCGCAATCAGGCAAGAGAAGGCAATCAAGGGGATCCAAATAGGACCAGAGGAGATCAAACTCTCACACTTCGCAGATGATATTATATATCTGGAAAATCCCAGGGAATCAACTACAAAACTCCTAGAAGTGATCAAGGAATATAGCAACATCTCAGGATACAAAATTAACACTGCTAAACCTGTAGCCTTTATATATACCAACAATAGTCAAGGGGGAAAAAACAATCAAGGACTCTATTCCCTTTATATTAGTGCCAAAAAAGATGAAATATCTGGGAGTGTATCTAACTAAGAATGTGAAAGATCTCTATAAAGAGAACTATGAAACTCTGAGAAAAGAAATAGCTGAAAATGCTAACAAATGGAAAAATATACCATGCTCATGGCTGGGAAGAATCAACATTGTTAAAATGTCTATA